>CAEGAF010042808.1:0-40378 GCA_903067075.1 Micropoecilia bifurca | reverse complement strand
AACATTTTTCTATGATTCATTTATTTATTAAAAACAAAAATTTAATAAAATAATGATAATATAATAAAAATATGTTACTCTTATTTTTTTTTTTTTTTAACCACAACCCCCCCCCCCCCCCCCCCCCCGACACTGATTGTGTAGTAAATAAGAGAAAGAAGCATTAAAGTGAGGAGCTTTGATAGCCGGTTTGTCTGTATAGTGAAAAAATGATTTGCGAGTGGTTGTTCTAAAGAGGATCTGGTGAGCTGAGGTTTGAGTATTTTTCTGCTAGCAAGGAACTCGTTAAGTGTTTGAAATGACCACTATTTGATTTATGATTGGTTATAATTTTGTATGTTTTTTTTATGCATGTTTTCAGACCCTGAACTGCAGCTTTTGCCACCAGTGGTAAAGTCAAAGCTATATTCAGCTAATTACATTTATGCTCAATTCCCCTCTGAATTTGTTTTTGAAGCAGTACTTAAAATTCACATTTATTTCCTTATGTACTGCTGTATGGAGAGTACACACAAGAAAATTATAAATTTTATAAGGGACTTTTCAAATTGACTAGATACATCAGGCGGATTTTTGACAGATGATCAAAGTTGGTTTTCGATCCCCACAGTGAACTGGGATTCCTCCAGTGAAAGTGCTGCTGTTCTGCTCAAACTGGAATCAAACCGACAAATCCTGCACACATGTGACAGACCAGCTGACTTGGATGTGAATTGCCTTTGTAAGGATCCTGAACTGGCAGGAGTGTGTATTGTGTTGACTGATGAGGTAACACCCAGAGCATGAATAATGCAGAGGCCTTGAGGAGTGAGAAAGCATGCACAGGAGAAAGATGGCGAAACGGTGGGATGCATGGATAATTGGGTGAAGGGAGAACACAGCGAGAGTGAAATCCACTTTGGGGATTTAGGGCGGAGTTCAGGGAATGAGAGAGTAAAACACACAAGCTCGACGTGTCTCTAGCCATTCCTTCATCGCATTTATTCTTCATCATATTCCTTCAGCCTTCATGCTCTTCACCCCTCCTATCATTCCTGTCTCCCTCGCAGTGGAACGACGGAGCTGGCGAGCTTTCTGAAGCGTCTGCGCGTTTCTGAAGCTTGTTTTTGTGCGCCCGCCTTCTGTTTAGAAACAAACTCAGGCTTGCTTCCTCAAGCTTACCACCTCCACACTTCCACTGTCACTTCCGCTGGTTAAATCCCTCTAATTAACCAAATGTTTGTACTTTTCGTGGCTTTTTATAGCTTCTCTCAGCCCTGACTACAAACACTAATGTCATTGCTTTGATAAATTTGCTGATCTGAAATCTACCTTATACAGTTATCTAATTAGACTTAGTTTGAGCCTTGACCTGCCTTGAGATGTTTTTCTTAGGACTATAACTGACGATGAAAGAAATACTGGCATCAAAAAGTGTTTAGCAGCTCAATCCTGGTGTTGGCAGGCCAATCAGACAGAATTCAGTGATGAAGATGAGGCTTAAAGTAAGCAAACAATTTTTCACAGCTCTCCCATTTCTTATTGATCATGGCTTGTCATGGTAATACTAATGAAAAGAAAAACTACTAATGATTTTATCTGTAAAATGTGAATTTACTGCTGTTAGAGCCTTAATGGCAGAAGCCCAAAGGCGCTAGTTAGTGGGCTAAAGTTCATTACAAATGCTCAAGTCGATCAGTTCAAAAAAGGAACCCAAAAGAGACATGCCACATTTTCAAAAAGAATGAAAAGTAACTTTATGCTACTTGTCCGTTTTTGTGTTTCTGTATAGTCCATACAGTTTTTCTCAGTCACTTTGGTGCATTTCTCGAATCATCCTCAGCATTTGCCAAACACCAAGAGCGTTTCTCAAAACAACTGTTACAAACAGCAAAACAATATGGATTACCTACAAAAACGCGTCCACAAGATCCATATTTGCACCCCAACATTCATGCAAAATACCATGAGCTAATAGATTCCAATTGTACTGAATGTTTGAACCAAATGTCATGCTAATGTGGTCTATTAAACTTTCTTCAAGGACACGTTTTGAGAGGAAAGACATTTACCTCCCTGACAAGGCTCCAACCCAACACACTCAATTTCTCATCCACATAAATTGGTTGCACTCTGTGTTTTGTGCTTTTGTTGCAGCTGGGATATTGGAAAGACGCTATAGTGGAAATTAAGGGTCCAGTAAAGAAGAAACTGGAACTAGTGGAGTTGGTTCCCTTTTTTGAGAATAGTTTGCCTCAAAGCGATGAGACAGTTGACAGTTTCTTATTGAGTAATGAGACGCGTTTAAAAGGAATCAGTTTCCCTCTGTAACAACTCTGCTGCTCAGATATAATTTGCATATGGCTAAAATGTTGTTGCCTGGAGACATATTGACTGTTGTTGCTAGGATACCATTTTAATTGGTATATGTGTGAAGCTGTGGCAGGGTTGTAGGGATTTCAGAGATAGTAGGGCAGCCGGCAGGCGGAGGTTTCCCTGCGCATCCGTCCTCTGTTATCCCAGCAGAGAGAGCGAGAGAGAGAGAGAGAGAGAGAGAGAGAGAGACAGACCTGCTGCAATGAGACGAGTTTGGCTCAGCTGCAAGACTCCAGAGATAAAAACCGATACGTCTTAAGCCATGAAACAAAACAAGAATGCAGCATTTCAAAGGAGACTCCTCAGCCTCACTGCAGCGCAAACTTTTATTGGCTTCCATGGCAACGAAGAACAAACTGAGTGAACAAGTATAATACATTAGAATAATGGCCCACCAGAAATTTTCACGGAGGTCACCTTCGTAGATTTTTTTTTTTTTTTTTTTTGCCTTCTAAACCACCTCTTTCAAGATTAGTTAAGATCAGTGACGTGTTGAAACGGTAAACTGCTGAAAACCTTCAGGATGGAAATTACAGGCTGGGGATTCCTCTCCTCTCCACTTGCTATGTGGGATTGTCTTTGTGAAAAAACAAATGCACTTCCTACATGGCATGACCCACTTTGGCGTTTTGGACACAGTAGCTGTAAGAAGCAACTTGAGCAGTTCAATAACAAAGCACTCTGTTTGTTTCAAGCGAAGAATACAGTCAGCAGATTCGATTTTTTATTTAACCCAAACAAAACTTGGGTAAATAATAGAAAAAATGACAAAAATTGGGCCCATAAAAGAGGTCAAAGTAACAAACATCAACTCAGACTAACTCAAACATACAGACCTAACAAACAAAGACAAGGGGAAACCTAAATACTGGCTGATCAGGCCACATACAAAACACCAAGGGGAAAATACACAAAAACCTAACTGAAACTAACATAGAAAAATCCCATTCCCCCCCTCTGAATGATGAGTAGTGGTATGAACCAATTTGCAGTCTCAGCTGGCTCACTCCACCCCTTCTCCACCTCTCTGCTCTCCTGAAGGATTGGAGCAGCCAGCACTGAGGAAACTCAGGTTAAAGCAAGCAAAACACAACAATGCAAACTAAAATGTGTGCACTTATTCTAGAATACAATGTGATGTGTTGCCTTCTAAACAAAACCAGTTATTCTGTAAATTAAATCCTAGATTTAAAGAAACCCAAATATAAGTGAGGTGAACCTGTTTGTAGTTTGGTGAGAGTGAATGTTACCACATTTGTGTGGCTGTAACTGCAGCCATCACAGTAACACATATTTATTACTTTTGCAGATTTGTTTAAAATACAAAGTCTTCAAAGAACAGATTGTAAAGTACAGAAAATAAAACTTTTGGTCTTGAAAAATGTTGCTCACTAATCCACAGCTAAAGGCTTGCTATTAATGCTACAGCACACACAGACTGATGCCGTTTCTACTCTAGTTTGAGGTTTTCAGACTTGGCAGTATGTGATGAGAATGACTTGGAGGGTCATCAGGGTACAATTCTCTTACCTTGTGCCCATTTTTGTTGTTGCTGTTAAGCAGACGGGTTTTTGTAAATATCTCTGTATAGACATAGATGAGTCAAGAACTATTTATTGATGTTGCTGTTTTATAAACTCAGATAGGAAGTGCTTCAAAGATTGAACATCTAAATTGGACCCAGAACCATGAGGAACAAATTAATCTCGTCTTCTTGTTGCAATGAGGGGCTCCTAATCTGACTAACCATATTTCCGTAAATATTAAGACTGAAGAGTGTGTCTTTATGGGTTTGAATATAATATTTTATAAGTCAAGTCTACTGTTTTTATTGATAGAGAGCTATTTCTTTATTTTAACTCTCTGACAAAATCAATATTTTTGCTGTTTGGACTCAGTGTCTCCCTCAGTCTTCTCGCTTTGTGACTTCATTTTAGATACGTTTCTGCTCTTGCACTTGTATCCAAATGGTTGTGATTGTTGTGGGTTTTCCTTCCATTTCAATCCATCTTTTTGAAAGAATATTAATCTAAGTTTGTCATATGTCAAAAAGACAGATTCTTGCTGTTGCACTTGGAAGGCTGAAGAAGGAAACACTATGCTGCGGCTAAGTTACAGCGCAGAGCTGCAGTTTACCTCGGCCTGAATTGAACTGATTGAGCTCCTTCACTCCAAGATCAAGGTTATGTGAGACTCACAGTAGATCAGTGCAACACTTTCATCACTACTTTAATATGTCTTTTCAGAAGGATGGTCAACTTGGAGTACATTACTGAAAAATTGGAAATGCGGTCATTACCTTAGACTTCCAGCCTCTTGAACTGTAGTTGGTACCTTACACTAAATGCTGTGTAAATAGATTCATACAACAAGATTAGCTTAATAGGACCAAACACTAATTTTGTTGAGCAAGTTGGATTAAGTAAACTAAATGGAGGAAGTTTGTGAAGTGAGTTCTGTGGAAGAATGAGAGACTAGCATATTTTCCAGCAGAGGATAGAAAGCTTGCTCTCAATTCTGGTTCTCAGAGACCACTGCCCTGCATATTTTAGTTGTGTCTCTGCTCTACAACAAAAGATTCATATGACATCTTCTGCAGCCATCAAGTGCTGCAGAAACCTGTCAAACACCCACTTATTCAAGTCAGGTGAAAGACAGAAGGGAAACACCTAAAACATGCAGGGCAGTGGTCCCTGAGGACTACAACTGAGAATCATGGATCTATGGCTATAGCTTGATAGGATGAATACTAGTGTTCATATCCGACAATCATATACATTTAATAAACAGAAAAAGACATTGGACAGATGATGTTGGTCCAAATAAATTGTATTCTTTACAGGCATCATATCAAGTAATCCGCTTGACTGTTTCTTCTGTTCTGGTATCTCAGTTTGGATATGCATGCTTGCTTTCTTAAATTTATTGCACTGGTTATTGTGTAAGTTGAACTGGAGGACCCACATTGTTTTTTTCTCTATAGAGCTTTTTCTTTGCCCATCTGGGACAACAAAGATGAAATGAGTTCCCCCAACCAGACCAACCATTCTAAAGTTGCTGATTACAGCTGTCTGAACTCTCCTGTAATCAGCCTTTTCCATCTTGTCACCAAAGACTGTTTTTGTTTGTGTGTGGGTGCATTAAAAGGAGGCTAATGCACATGCATTAATGGATGGTAATGTAGGAATTTGTTGTTAGCCCTGAAAGATGAAAATGGATTCACATATTTTCTTACACTGACGCACAAATTTAGTCCCGAAATGCCATACAGATATTGGACCTTGTAGAGGTGACGGAGTTGGAGAATTCACATTTATCCAGAACCTCTGAAACATTAATTAGTTGTTGAGACAGACGCAAGCATTCAAATATTCACACTGTACTTCATACCTTGTTTAGGCACCTGGCAGGGATAGACTTTGCTCTTTCTTTCAGGTCAGTGGTCTGTTTGAATTATAGATTGTAGGTTTTCTATCTCCTAAGATTTGTAGCCAAGCCCCTTGGGAAACTTGGCAGAGCAAAAATCCGTATAAAAGGTCTACTGTACATGTGATGCAAAAAAGAAGAAAAAAGGGAACCATGCTGCAGTTTCGTCTTCTGTGTGAACTGTTGAGCATTAAGGATATTTACAGTTTTTTGGTTATTCTTCTGGATCTGTTGGACCGATTACAATGCATTGCAGAGAAAAATTTCTTGCAGGCTCAGAAGCTCCAAACCTAAGTTTAGTCAACCTGCAGGTGCGAGGACGAGCTGAAATACAGAGCGAACCAAAATAATATGGCTTTGGTTCTCACTAATTACCTGACATTATTTCATCCTTTCAAATTTCTGTCATGCATCCCAAAAGCTTGAGGCCACAAATATGGTAAAATGACAGAATGTCATGTGGAGCTAAATGGGGTCCTAGCAGGTAATTTCCTTCCCAGAGGATAATCCAGCCGAACCCCGAAAGCTTTGTCTTCCATTGTTTGGACATAATCTTCAATTATTCTCCTAATTCATCTGGACCATTGTTGTCGGGGGGATTTTTGGAATTTGTGCACAAATGAGTGGTCTGTCTGACTGAAGCCAAGATATCTGTATTGACCTATCTTTGACGCATCAGTAAATGTTGAATAATCTGTTGGCTTTTGGGGGAAAATCCTTTGGTATTCTGATAGGACTGCAGACACCTGAATGAACTCATAACCAGGTGATGCTGATGAGCTTGTGTGTTTGCATTAGTCTGTGAGTGCGTCCATTGCCCGTTGGCTGTTATAATGAAAGTCACTATGGCGTGTGTGATTTGGCCTCTCATGGGAGAGATTGTCTTTGATTAGCGTGCGGGAGAGAATGGCTGACTGAACAGGAACCTTAATTGTCTTCCCGAATCACTGCACTGTGACTTCTGACAGAAAGGCTGACATGACCGACTAACTCCTCTCTCTCTGGAGGACACATGTAGTCAATTATGGCCAGGTGTTTGGGTTTGTTAAGACTATTCAGATCACATTTGTTTCTAAATAAGATCTGCAAGAGCAATTGTTCTAAATGCTAATTGGAAAAGATCAGATAAGACTCGAGTGCCAAGATGTTGCCTGTCAGTGTGGGCCGTGCCTGTAACCAGCAATCGTCTTTTGAACTACTAACAAGTACGAGTTTAACCATTTGAGTCGCGCGTGTTGGAGAAGAGATGCATCTAAAAGTTGCAGGGTCGTAACTCTTGAGGGCTGGACTTGGGTGCCTCCAACCTAAGCTGAATCAGAGCCTCCAATCACAGAACCTCTCACCTGAGGCATACTGGTAGACTTTGATGGTAAAGGAGAGGAAAATGTGGCGCAGTAGGACTCTAGAAAGATTCATTTGTCACCTTGAAGGTTGACAGTTCAGCATTACATCTTGCTGAAACTTTCCTGAATAAAATCCACAATTTCTTGGTTTTACTTGAAGTCTAATTAGCAATAAAGTTGAAGTGTGCCGATTAGTTGCAAGAGAAAGACGTACGATTATCAGCTAGTACATTTCTTGAATGACTTGTTAACTGACTTAAATAGCTATTTGGACTAATTGATGTAATCAATGATCAAAGAACCTTCTCACTATGTTTTTTGGGTGTTTTTGTTCTTTTTTCTGTTTCATAAAATGTAAAAAAAAAAAAAAATTGGTTATTGATTGATAATTCTTTTAAATTGTATACAAGCCTAAATTAGTTATATTTCTGACAAAAGTTGTTTTTGTACAATTGTCTCCTCTATTTTTGCTGTCAGAAACTGATGAGCTACTTAACATACAAATAGTTTTACAATGTGAAACACCAAGTAGGGGGTAAGTAGGTGGGATTTCAGGTTTTATTATTTTGCCCATTTTACAATTTAAAAAAAATTTATCAGAGATGGCAGCTCCATTCCTCGAGGGCCGACGCCCTGGACCCTTTTCATGTGTCCTTTATCAAACATACCCAAATAAATTTGCTGAATAATCACAAGGTGCATTTCAGAGTCCTGCTAATCATGTAATAATTTGATTCAGATGTGTTTTAGCAGGGACATATCTAAAAGTTGCAGGATACCCGCCATATCAGGAAACCCCTGTGCCATAGATGATGCCTGTAATTCTCTGCCTTGTGATTTTATGTAAGACTGTGGCTTGTAAGAAGTCCTCCGCTTGCTGGCTGTGTCTCGTCATCAGTGGACGCTGACTATGCAGAGGAGGGATTTTATTATAGCAAGCAGCCATATCTGTAAATAATTAACATCTTGCAGACATAAGGTCATTGGAGTTGAAGCAAGAGGTCCAGTTTTATCTGAAGTGCTTCATGTGTTCCTGTTCTGAGCCTTGCTTCACTTTACATGGCTCTCAAAATGTGTGAGTCATTTATAATTTAATACTCATTAAATTAGATAAATTCAGCCTGGTCTCACAATATTAGACGTTGACCATAATAATACAACAACGACTGGGCATTGATCCCCTTTAAGCTCTGAATGAAAGGAATATAAGATTTGTGTATGAAATATTTTTCAGATTTTCTTAAATACTTTATTAATATAGATGTTGTAATTTATATAGTTTCCTTCGTTGTTGGCAGTGGGCAGTAAGTTTCTCCTGTAGCAGTCTGTGTTATGGCTGTTCTGAAGAAGCATTCGACTTAATTCGACTGATAAACTGAGCATTCGACTGTTGTTGTAAAGCAGTTTCATGAAGAGGGTGCTCAGGGTTATTCATAATTTTCTTAATTTTGTGTAAAATACATCTCCACGGGCCACACTTGTCCCAGAACAGAACCAGCCTTCTTTACCACGTTTGTTGAGCCTTTTTAAAGTTCCTGGCTCTGATGCTGCTGCCTCAACAGAAGACGGCAGGAGAGATGAAACGCTCAACAACAGACTTGGAGAAGATGTGCAGCATCTTGCTGGAAGCACAGAAGAACTGAGGACCTTCCTTCAGTAGTAAACTCTACTCTACCCCTTCTTTTACATGTCTTCACTGTTGCATCTCCGGTTCAGTCTGTTGCCCAGATGAACACTGAGGTGTTTATTCTACTGAACCACCTCCACTTCTTCTCACATGATGGAAATACTGCTTGGGTTTGGTCCAATCCGGCTTCCCTGAAATTGTAGATTTCTGGGGAAACAACAACAGGTTGCCTCAGAACAAGGAGTTTATAGTATGAACAGAGAAAAAAATATGTTTTCTAAATTATTTTTTCATGGTTTGGACAAAAGAATATTTAAATTGGTGTTAAGTGTTAAAATGACCCTGTCAAAGTCCAGCCCTAAATACCCTTCAGCACCTAGGATGAGTTTTAAATACTGATAAACTGAGTTATTCCCAACTATTATGGATCAATTCCTACCTGACTTGGAGACATTTTATACTCACTTTGTTACCTGATGATTTTAATACATTTCTCAGTTTTTTACATGGCTGTGTTATTCTAATAATAACATAAATCATCAGGGGGTTGCTCACAGTTTTTCTCGCTCAACAAGTTGCCATAATCTCTCATATATCATGAGTCTGCTGGCTCAAACGGGGAAGAACAATAAATGGTAACGAAGCTTAATATAAAGTCTTCGGAAAAATAATATTCCCAACTGACAAGCACTTTGATATTTTTATTAATGAAAAGTGCATTATAAATTAAATTATTATTATTATTATTATTATTATTAAAAGAGAAATAGAAGTGGTACAAAATGACTCGAGGAAATTATGCACTTTCTCTGTAATCTCACCTAAAGGAGTTCAAACCACTGGATTCTTTTGAATGTTTTTCGATTACTGACTGTTATCTTCAAAATTTTAAATTCACATCTAATCTTCTACTTTTCTTCTCAGGTATATGAGAGGGGAACCAACGTGGAGCAATTTGTGACTCGCTTCCTACTGAAGGAATCGGCCAATCAGATCCAGTCTCTCCTGAGCTCTGTGGAAAGTGCGGTGGATGCGATTGACGAGCAGCACGGCCAGTCTGGGTGAGCCAGTGAGGTTGTGACTGTCTGTTCTTCACGTGTGTGTTTGTCCACGGTTGTGTACACATGTCACAGCCTAATGTGTAAAACTCTATGTGTCGGTGGTTTTAATGGAAACTGGGCCGTGTTTCAGGCTCATTTCTGCTTCGGTTAAAACATCTGTCGCTCTTCTCTGCACAGTTTTCATCAGCCCACATTCCTCTTTTCTGTCTCCACTTCCTCAATCGGACCGAATAGTTTAATTCGTCTTTATTCAGTCCCTGTTTTGAATTTGGTCTAACCATGTCTCTGTATTTCAGTCATCAACCTGCCAAAGTGAGCCCACGGATGCCGGAGAAGCGCTATCAGAACACCGTCCCTGATTATCCCCCCAACAACAGAGTGAGCGCCAGAGAGGCCGTCAGGACCATCAACACAGCTTCAGGTGATGAACACGAACAGCCCGGCTTTTCTCCCGGACAGCTGCCGTCATCTGCTTGTGTGAGATTACGTCACTCTCGACGGCCACAAATCAAACTCTCCGCTGCCGCTCAGCAGTTTTTATTCAACCATGCTCATCCATATATGATTTGCTCCTCAATTTTAAAATGCTTCAATCAGCTACCTGCACATATGTGCGGGGGCTTCCTTTTAGCGGAAAAGGGCTGTGTAGGGAATTCTTTAAGAGGTGAAGGATGTGGGTTTATATAATGAGTTGGAAACAGAGAAGAAATGTGTCTTAAAGGGGAAGCAGAGGGAAAACCTGGTGAGCTTGTCAAATTATCTTGTACAGCGTAGGCAACGTATACACCCCATATTTAATGGTAATCCTGGTAAAGAGGAAGGCTTGTATTAAATTAATCTGCTATTTCTGCTGCATATTTTCGACTGAAATGAACATTTATTTATATATTCCCTTTCACAGATAGAAATGACTAATTTCTTCACAAAAACAAACCATAAAAATAAAATGGAAAAACAAAAACCCTATCGAATACAAATTTGTAGAAAGAGTTGAAGGAAAAACATATTAGAAGATGGATCTATTCAGGGAGACATAAATACAAAATGAGGATTATATCGCTTTAACATCTCTGCAATATAGGAGTGATTGAACAGTTAATTTAGATATTAAAATTAATTTCTGAAATGCACATTTAAACAGAAGTGATTTCTTCTCAATATTCAAGATACAAGTTTTTCTGCAGAGATCAAGACAAATTCAAGTCAATCCACCTCTAATTCTTTTTTGTTAGAAATTTTAATCAAAGCATGACGATCACTGGCAATCCTACAAATTCCTGTAAAATAAATCTGACACTTTTATAATCGTATTTTTTCTGTGATGATCAGAGTATTAAATTCATAATCAGTCATTTATGCAGTTCTGTTTCATTGTGTTTTAATTCTGAGTTTTTCACTTTTAGTTTCCAGACATACCTTTTGTTGTACAGTTGTTGTTTTCAGTGTGTCAGTAGCTGCTTTTAGTTCAGCTGTGAGAGAGTAGCCTTACTTTGAAATCATATCTAGAAATGGGAAAGTATTTAATTGTCATAATTTATAAATACTAGGTTTTGAGGCCAATGGGAAGGTGCAGGAACGGTGCAAGTGGTGTGCACTCCTTCGTAACCAGTTTAATGCATCAACATTAAATCTAGTTTAATCCGTTTTTACTGCTACTGGTGCATGACAATCCCTATTTAAAATTAACAAATGACGCTTCGCCTGGTCACCCGCCAGGCTTACTCTACTCTGGAGGAAACCGTGGACTTATTTTAATGGCTGGGGTCTGTTTTTCCTGTGTCTGTGCTTTATTAAGTCATTTTTCTTTCAGTGTGTGACTGACGGATCATGTTAACACATCTCTCTTCATCTGTATCTTCACCCTCTGATCCTCCACCGGCTTGTTGTTGACAGCAGTGCATGTGCTCACCTTGACACTTTGTGCCCTTTCGAGCAAATTGCTCATTGGGGGAAATGACACTTCAAAGGTCATTGAGATACGACAAACAAGTTTGACAGGAGATAAGTGGAAGAAAATGACATCCAGCTGATTAGTGGCTCACATGAGAAGGAACACCTTCAAATGTCGATGGGAGAGATTTAGATTTTTTATTTTTTGCAAGTGTCATGAAGGTGAAAAGTGTTTTCTCTGGGTCGGAATGTTGTTTTGGTGCACTGGCATAGAAGCAAAGCCTAAGAAAAAACTGATTAATAATCAAATTAAGCAGTTTGACCATTGATAGTTAATGTTCTGTATTTGGACAATTTACTGTTTTATGTATGGATTGTTAATCTGGGTGTAGTTTTTCCTCTTCAGAAATGGAAATGCAGATGAATCAGGTCTGTTTCAAAGTCTACCACTGCAGAATATTTCACCTCTAAATATATTAAGATCCTATTCTTGCAGCTGTGGGTCATTACCTTCATGTGCCATGGAGCTCCAAACACTAAGAGCTTCATTGCTTTGGCTGAGTCAGAGCAAACGGTAAAAATGAGCACCCTGTTTTATTTAGAGCCCAAGTTTAAAGCTCTGATTTAATGAGTTCTATTAAGTCTTTTGTAACTCTTTTCCCACTGTGATCATGTGTCAGCAGTTGCCTTTCTTCCTTTTTTCCCTCCTTGTGAAAAAGGGAATCGGCTTTGAAATTAAAAGTCTGCATACATTTGGTGCTGCTCCAATTTTGATATTAGTTGTGAATAAGCCAACTGAACAAGATTCATTTCTTTCTTCTTTGTCTTTCTTCCCTCCTGGTTGAGGCATCACTGGAAGCAGCTACTATTACTGTTCACTGTTTTTCTGGTGACTTGGAAATTTTTCAAAAGTGTATTGTTAAGTCAACCACATCAAAGTAAGGTGTGAATTTGTGTGGCATCCTCTGGTTGCGAAGGCATCAGTTTTATGTCTGGACTTTGACTGGGCCATTTTTTACACCCCTCCAATGGATTTGAATCGAGCTCCATTCTTCTGCCCATCAGTTCTTAACAACATTGATGTGGAAGAAAATGATCCTGACATCATTATACTGCTACCACCATCTTTATTTAAACTATTCTCTTCCCTAAATAGTCAAATATGGAGGTCAGGATATGATCTGTACAGTTAATTCTAAATAATAAAATTAGAAGCTGCTTTTTTTTCGTTTATAAGTCCCTCATAGAAATATTGCTTTCTCCAGTTTAAAACATAAAACCAGACATCTTAAAACAATCTGAGTCAGAGATGATAAACACTTGACAGTGACAAACTAATGGTTATTGCATCTCTTCTAATATCACAGTTTTGCAAATGCAGTAAAAAAAACACACTCAGCTAATCAAATATATTTATGTAGGAGGCATAAAAGCAAACCAAGCGCCTGTCAAACCAATTTATTCAATAAAATACATTTATTTATTTTTTTGTCCCTAAGATTCTCCTGATGAAAAAGCTTTTTTCAATAACAGAAGAGAATCGCAGATAATGAAGAGAGGCTGAACTAAAAGCAAACACCTTCTGCATTCTATTCAACTCAGCTTTTCTTTAATGGAAAGTAGAAACTCAAATCTGTATTTAAATGTTGTATAAAATTCTCTACTACCATCTGACTGAAGGACAAATTAAAAAGAGTTTCTGAAGCATTTTCAAAAACACTATGACACTGAAGTGGGGCTTTTGTGTCAGAAATCTGTTTTCTCATTAAATTAGAAGCACTATGTGCTGATCATGAATTTGCATCAAACTCTCCTAATGAGGGTATTATGACTTTTACTAATGATGAGGATCTAAATTATTTTTTATTCCTGCTTACTGGCATCAAGGCTATAGGAAATTATGTACAGGTTTGGTTTTAACATAGTGTGGGTATGCTTCCCTGTTTTTTGACTACCATTTCTATATGAAATAAATACATTTTAAACTTTCAGGTCAAACTTTGTGTTTCTGGAGATTAAACACTCCCCTGTCAGGGGAGCTTGCTCGAAAAAAAAAAGGCAGAAACCTGAAACAAATCTTATTTTCTCTCAATTCATTCCATCTTAATTGCCCCTGTGGGTCATTGTTTTGTTTTTTTTCTTTGAATACCACAGATTTTATAAAAACTGTACAATTACCAAGATTATAGTCAGTATCCTATGTCTTCACATAGGAAAGACATTTCTCAAACTTTAACAGTTATGGCACAAAACCTTTTTCAGTATCAGCTTTATGAGCCAGGATGCTGTTCACATACAAACAATTTGACTTTGGTTTCTGTAATGCTGGCCTGAAGGTAAATATTTTAACCAAACCACACAGTCATGCACAATAAAACATGTAGATTGTACTTCTTGAGTAGCCACAGGAATTAGTCTCTGCTGGATTTCTTCCAAACAGTGTGGATGAGTGAGAACCATCTCGGGTCCAGAAAAAGGCTGGTTCTTAGCAACTGGAAGTGATCCACAGAGCACAAAGACTGGTTGAGGATGGAAAATAGAGCCAGATTGGGATGCATTTTCTGAAAGTCCACCATTATCTCCTCAGTCTTGAGCGGGTTAAGCTCCAGCTGGTTCTGACCACACCGATACGCCAGCTGATCCACAGAGTCACTGTCCTGGATCAGACCAGCAGTCGTCTCATCTGCAAAATTCAGGAGTTTCACAGACGGGTCTGCTGTGGTGCAGTCACTTTTGTAGAGCGTAGATGAAAATACAGAGTATATACCACCTGTAATGTGACATATATTATACATTATAATGAAAACAAAAATTATAATTAGCTGGAGGATAAAAAAACAAAAGGTAAAGCTTCAAAGTCCATTTACTCAAGTGAGCCTACTCTTTTAATATGCAGCACGCTGATAAATTGTTTTCGTTCATCTACTTCCAGCGTTCAGTCTTCTTGGCGGTACTCGTAGCATAATTTATGCTTAATTTGGTTTTTAAACCATTTTAAACATGAACAAGTGAATTATCAGTTATCAGTGATACTAGTAAATATTAGACAGAAGTGACACCACCCCAAATATGATAAGCTGTTAAGCTCTGCTGTTAAGTGACACTTATGTTTCACATGTGACGTTAAAAGAAACAAATCAAGTTGGGGAATTACATAAACGTGGCTTGTTGAAGAATTTTCTGCAGCTTGATGAAACCCGACTTCTATTTAGCCACAGTTCCAAGAGGCACAAAGCAAAACCTTGCCCACAGACAAAAAGTGTTTAAAGTAGAATATTATCATAATTTGATGTTTCCCCAACATAAGCCTGGTAGATTACGGTATGCAAAAGAGACTTATCCTTCAGCTGATGACTTTTGTTAATGTGATGGTAAATATTCACATCGTGAAACTTCTTCTCTTCCTACTAAAAGAGAAAAAGTTTCTCTTCTCTTTTAGTAGAGAAGAGAAGTGCATTGAAAGTGTGGTAATGCAGTACATTGCAGGATTAATAGTTCTTATACTGCAGAGCTGTGGACAAAAACACCCTTGTCTTGTGATGATTTGGTGAACATTTTCAGTACTGAACTTGTCTGCTGTCTTGAAACGCTGTTAGGGTGAGGTACAAAGATTGGACTGAAGAAACAATGAAGAAACAGACTTTGCAACTTCTCAGAAGCCTTTTTTAATAGATAATAAAGTCAAGCTAATTGGAACCAAAATAGAAGCCAGTGGTGGTATAAACCTGTGCACGGCTGTGTACCAATATGAGATTTACCACTGGGTTCTTGGTCATGCTGCAGTTGTTATTTATGCAAATAGGATTACAGCGAGGCTCTGTGATTTTTACTCTGACATTTCACACTTTTGTTGCAAACAAATACTTTCTCCACAGTTATAACGCTGGAAGTAGATTCACGTGCATTTCGAACATATGGGCATCTGTGATTCACACATCCAGCATACTCTTTAGTCACAGGAAATTAATTCAAAAATTGTCTGCATGATAAATGCCAGTTGGATAGAAGATGGACAAATTATGCTTTAAATTTAAGGGACTCCAGCCTTATATCCCGTCACTTGTTACATCTCTGAGCAGCAATAATGCATAATTCCATCACAAGTTAACACATTAGCTGCTATTCACCAGCAGAACAGCTGGACAACATCGGCAACGTTTGAAACCTGAAGAGCTGCTTGATTGTGGCTCTTTTCTGTCTGAGCTCCAGCAATACATTCAGGTTATTGCTCTCCTTTCATATTCTGATGAAGAGATTTAATGTCACTGAAACTTGTTGCTAAGGGCTTCTGCTGCAAAGCATAATTTGTAAAATCGAACTCGTACTTCTAATATTTATAAATCATTTTCTAAAATGTAATTTTTAGTCATTCCGTTTCCTGTCTTTTAGAGATCATATTTAATGTATTCAAACTGAAAAACAAAAGTAACTTTTTTTTTTGTTCACTGTCAGCTCAACCTTCAGCTGTCTGTTTATAGTGCTCTGGTTTTCCCCCAACTCTTCTGAATGGACAGGTTTGTTTTTGTCAGGAAGGTTGTCTAATTGCTCTCAAATCCCGTCTCCCCATATATGCTGCTTCTGTACTGCAGTGCACGAGAATGAAGCTGCCTTGAAGGATTCTTTTATTATCTCCCTTCAAGCTGCGGTGGCACATATAGTGCACATTTTCTATTTTATTTTTTCCTTTCTTTTTCAGTCGTTTGTGAAGCATCCACTCTTCAGTTAAGAGAGATGGAGGGGGGGGGACGCAGCGGGTATGAGAGAAGCAGCATGAAAAACCGAACAAAGAAATGAGAATTATGTAAGAATATGCAAGATAAGAATATCCACTTTTAAACTGAGGAGCTGCATTGTGTGCTATACCTCAAAGCCTCCCCCGTTCTGAGTGAAGCGTTCACTGGAGTTAAAAGTTTTACCTGTGAATGTCCTGAGGTTTCTTTTTGAGCTGCAGCTCCTGATACACTCGGGTTTGCATGTTTGTAAAGAAACAGTGTTTCCTTTTATAGCACCTTACAAAAAATACTCTCAGTTCTTAAAGGTTACAAGTTTCGTCACATTGCAGCCACACTAGCCATAGCGAATCATTCTTTAATCCATTGAGAAAATGGAGTGAAGGTGTAGCAAACCTACCAAGGGTAAGATGATAAATCTGGAAGAGCTGCAGAGATCGAGGCTCCAGGTGGGAGATAATTTCACATCTACATGTGCAGTCCACAAACAGTCCATTATGTCAAGAAAAAGAAAGCTATCCCATTTAAAGTTTAACAACAAACAGGTTGATCATGGTCAGATAAGATCGAAGTAGAAGCTGTGTAACATAATGGTAGCAGATTTTCTTCCACTGGGCCTTAGAAGCTGATTAGAGTTGACGGGAAGATGAATGCAGCTAAATTTAAGTTGATTCTGGAGGGATTCTTAGTTTTAGACTGAAAAAGACAGGACAGCAACCCTACATACAGCAGCACCTGCTACCGAATTGTTTAAATCAAAGCATATGCCTGCTTTAGAATGGCTCAGTCTAAGAGCTGGCCTCAAACCAATTTATTGTCTGTAACGGGACATAAAAGTTGATTCTCAATAATACCATCTGTTCAGTTTGAATGAGTTTAAGTGCTTGAATACAAGAGAAAATATTCAGCATCCAAATACCTTCAATGGAAAATAGAACATTAAACAAAATCTGGACATTAAGTGCTGCAGAATAAAATGTATAGAACCACTTTTATGTGAAGGACTGAGCACTTGTGGCATAAAGCACAGAAAGGTGTCTTTAAAGTCTGGTCTAAAACATAATTTAATAAAATCAGTGAAAATAACAGATTTTTTTTAATGCTAAACTATCTGTAGGTTCTTTTGGGTTCTTTCTGCAGTCAGCAGGAGCCTTAGAACAAGAACAGATGTTGGCTTACAAGGTTAGCTAAAAAGTCAGAGAGGAACAAAAGAACAATTTGAAGATTTTCTAGAAATCCTCCCTCTCTCTCTGACTGCATCACATGTGGATTTATCAGTAATGGGTCTGACGTTACTTAAGGTTACGGAAACTGATTTTTTTTTATATTTCTTGTTAAGATGCCCAAGATAAAATGTTCTTGTGTGGACATGTTTTCATCAAAGTTTGAGACTTTTCTCAAAAATGGAACGGAGGCTGAAATGAGAGCCAATTTTCTGTGAATTTGGCTTTGTGCACAGAAAATGGAAGAAAATCATATGTAAATTAATTGTCAGAAAGGGAAAAACTGAAATGTTATTTTAAGTTGCAGCCATTATGCTAATTATTACATATTTTTGTAAGGCATACCTTTTGAAAAAGTAATCACTTTACAGTAATTTAGAAAAATAATTATAATCTGCATTACTCCTGAAACACCAGTTCTCCTTAATTGGTGCCAGTGAAAAAAACTAACCAACAGATGAGCCTATAAGAATGCTGCACCTAAAGTTAAATTAGGAAAATGTTTAATAACTCAAAGTTGGATTCATTGAGGAGAAAATCAATAAATACTCCTGTGCTTTAATAGGAGCTCTTGAACGTGAAGGCTGTGATTCTTCTTGCACTCCTTTAAATGACCCAGCCACGTATTTCTCTTAACTCTTGCAAAATGACCACTGGCTTTTTATCTGCAGCTGTCTGTCGTGTAACAGACCGTGCTTTAGCTGATGAGTGTGTTCCTTCTGCATGCGTGTATTTAGGATGTCAGGAGGAAGCTCCTAATTGACTGGCTGTTAAAGCTTTTAATGAAGAGTGGGCAGCCCAAGCTCCAATTTGCTGTACAATGACCATCAGGGAATGAAAACAGGCCGGCAGTTGAGCAAGTAGGAACAGAATGGAAAAGGAAAATTAGTCTTTGAGAGGAGAGGGAAGTAGCATGAGCTAGATGGAGAGGTGGTGTTCTGAAATTGGGGTGAAAATAAAATAAAATTATATTTTAATAATTTCTTCAAACACCCAACATGAAACACCTCCGGCTGAAATCGAAACTCTTCTACATGCTGGAATCATTGTGAAATGGCCTGGCTCTCATAAGACAGTTTTTGAGTCTTGGTAATATTTAAAATATTACATTCATTATGTAGCAAGAACAACCCTGACTTATCACTGCAGACTTACAAATTAATTACAAAAGAAAGTAAATGTAGTGCAAGGAACTGGACGGTCATGGCCAAAAGTTTGACTCTGCTATGCTGTAAAATACACAGATACACCAGCCTGTGCTTGATTTCCCATTCATGTCAGTGTTTTTGTGCAGAATTACCAGCAATCCCAGTCCTTTGGATTAGAAGCAGCACTTAACATGAATTTAATCAGAATGCTCCAGCAGTGCTTCCATGAAGCTTGAGCTTCCTCCAGGAAAAAAAAAGAAGTATTTTCTAGATGTCTGATGATCTAACTCAGAATTTAACAGGAAAGGTAATTTCACTGCAGTATTTTACAGCATTTCAAACTGAGCCAGTTTGAAATTACTCAAATTTCAAACTGAATTTCAAATATCAGACTTTTGAACTGATATTCAGAAGTCAGGCCAGTGCTCACTCTGCACTGATTACCAGAAACATTACATATCTCCCTCCTCAAGAAGAACAACTCCAATGACTTGCTGAACAGTTTAGTATGTCCTAAAACCTTCTTCACTGCAACCGCTAACCTTAAACATCATTTTAGGTGCAAAAATCTTTGGTGCCCTTTTCTGCATTACGGGACATTTTAATGTAAACTTATGACTGCACACTTTGGTTGCAGGTTTCTAAATCGTTCATATAGTTTATTTGTAAGGCACATTTCAACAACCAGGCAGTTAAAATGCTTTACATCATAAAAGCCATAATGAGACAAGTAAAGTTCTGTTGATGTAAAATTTGTTTTCTTTAGCTAAAGCCATAATTCATGGAGATGCTGCTGCAAGAAGGATCTTTTTGTTCGATCACTTAACGTAAAGGTACAAACGATTCCACAGCATTAAACGAATCCCATGGGCACATTGAAGATATTAAGCTGTTAGAGAAACTATTGGCTAACAGTGACCAAAAAACCGTTTTCTTCTCCAAGACCATAAACTGGTCAGCAAGGTCAACATGAAATCACCAGTAACCTGATATTGTAACCGTTTCAACTTTCCTCATATTTCATCAAAATGTACGCATTTAATCATGTCCTATAATATTTTCTCCTCCTTGGATCGGAGGAGGTTATAAGAACTCGTTTAGTCATCAAAAGGTTGCGTAAAAATCCATCCCTGTTAATCTGCTCTTTTTGCTGCCAATTATGCAGACTGGCAAGACAATAAAAAATCATTAACAAAAATGATGAAATGATAGCAGTGTTAAATATCAATTGAAAGACAACTAATTAGGATGATCCTCGTGTAATTCAAAATCTTAAAAACCACAGTGGAATAAGAGCCAATTAAAAAATTCACCTCATAGGACCAATCGTCAAATCAGCCGAGTTTCTCCCAATATAGCTAAATAATTGGCATTTTATCTCCCTTTTCTGAATTTTGACACAAACTCTGTCTTTCTTCCTCCCAGCTCTTTTTATTTCTTCAGATCTTACGACGGTGCTTCAGCTGTGCATCGTCTGCAGTACATTTATCATTTCCCAGTTGATGGGGTGTGATGTGATGTGATTGCGATGTCGCTCAACGTACCCCTAAGCATTCAGCCATTGGTTGTCAAATTGATTTTTTTCTGCCCTCTTTAGTGTCTACACAACTTGCAGTGTCTTGTGTGTCACTTTGTCGCATTTACCAGTTTCTACTTGACACTCACAATGCTAACAAACAAATAATTTTAAGTATTTGAGGATTTGAGATTGCATAAATATTAGCTCCTTATAGGTCATAATGTTGCAGTAAGCAGGGAATCAAGGCAAAACCGTTATAATTCACTTTCCCTTTTCACACAATACAAGTCCACCGTCAAAATAAGGTTGGACTTGCATCCAATGTTATTGGGAAAGCAGAATCAGAGGAAGATTTTGTAGCATTGACCTGAGCAATGCTGTATGTTGGCTGAGTTTGTTGGCTTCACTCTGTTTCATCATTCAGTGAAATATGTTCTTCATAACATATTTGTGAATACCTACCGAGGTGGGTTAGATTGGTTCCGATGACTTAAACCAGCCTTTTTGTGTCTGGACCTTTGAGTTGACCATGAGTCGTAACAAAAGGATGATATGAAGGAAGGTATTCTCATCATCACAGTTGAAATAGCTGGCCAGAACATGAAATGAGTTTATTTAAACTTCTGACCTCAACTGTATCACTATTCCCAGCACCTTCACTGAATCATTTAAATCGTTTATCTTGTAGGATGTTATGGCTAAAGAAAGAGTATAAATTAACATTTTGATGGATTAGATGTTTATTCACTGGAGGAGAGGACATTAATATTGCAGCAGCAAGTGACTGCATTTATTTGAATAAATCTAACCCAGCAACATTAGATCTGATCACAAACCAGAACCATGTTTTGCGAGTTAATGTGTTTTGCATTCCAATGGAGTTTGATGGGTTTTCTTGTGTCTCCTGTTTGTTGTAGGAGCTGTAGAGGTGAGAAAAGAAGGTCTGGAGGCTCAGATCAATCGCCTGGCGGAGCTGATTGGACGTCTCGAGAATAAGGTATCAAATACAACTGTTACAAATTGGTTTGTCTTTTAGATTGATGGCAATGATTTGTATTGATGCCCTGGATGTATTTGCAGAATTCCCCCCACTCCTAAATTGATAAAGCATTATTTATTCTAAAATATATTTGTAAACTTAAGGCTCTAGTGATTTATTTATTTATTTATTTATTTGCTTCAAATAAAACTCAGTTTTATTAAGGACACTTATTCATTCTAGGGAATATGTTGAACTTTGAGCTCCGATTAATCACGAAGATCAACTAAAGTCTTTTGGATTTGCAGTCATGGCTGTTATGTTCTGCTGATCTTGGTGCAGCACCAGATGCACTACACACTGAGAGCTACAAATTATTTTATTGGGTTTCAAGACTCAGCAAATCTACCAAATGTATGTGAAGTCGTGTAGATATTTCAAGTGTTGATTTGTCTTTTGTTTAATTTGTGGCACTGAATAATCGTCTTCCAGACCAAATCCAGACTGAAGATGAACCAATTGTGTGTTTGTTGATTTGTTTCTTTATCTGTTTTTTCAATAAAAGCTTTTTTGTTTGTTTGTTTTCTAAGAGATGAGATCTGGAGAAATTTCTTGACCACAGATTCAAACTTCTAGTGAAATGATAATTGAGCCACGTTATGATGTTTCACTTTTGATATTATGATGGAAAATACATGGATTGTCACCAAATCATTGGAATAATGGGTTGTTGTCTGTGTTCTTTATAGGATCTAGGAGCAGACATTGGGAGAAACCATAGCCTAGATAGTTGTTGCCAAAAACATTTCCTCTGCAGCTGGTTGGATTCTTGCTAGCTTTTCGTTCCCTAGATGAAGTATTTTCTATATGACCAAAACTATAGGAAATTAAGTTTCTGCAGCTTAATATGAAAAAAAATTATTGTTTTGATTTTTTTATCTTGTTCAAATATCTCAACTTACTGGTAACTGGGAATAAATTGGCTTCATCCATCCCTCCAATTCTACATTGACAAAGGCCAATGTCTCACTAAATGCACCACTTCAGCATGTCGACCCTGTTGTTCTCTACAGGGCTCTTAACTGGACCATTGTCAGACAAGACCTCAGCAAACATGAGGGGTTTTTTAAATACTCTGTCTGGACCAGAGAGCTTTTTAGTCTGTCCTTGATGACTTTCTTGGGTGGAATTGAAGTGGCTTCTCTGCTGTGCCTGTTGTCCAAAAAATTTCGTCTCTGTGGGACTTCAGATGCACTTAGTCTCACTTAAGCTTTGACTTTGTTGCAATGTGATTTTGTGTATTTATCAGGAGGAGAACGAGGAATCCATAGCTGTATTTCTGGAGCTTGCTGGACCGTTGTTGATATCCTGAAACTTCTTCTCCAACAGAGTCTTTAGCTACATGGTTCTTTATGATGCAGCCGTTTTTCAGTGGCAATCTACTTAGCTGCAGCTTGCTGCATGTCAGGTCGTTTTGTGATAAATGCTGCATGCTTTTCTTTGGAGGTGCTAATTACAAACACAAGAACACAGAGCTTTTACGTGCATTACTTTAATAGCGTCCTAATTTAGTCTGGTATAATTTGACTGATATGACCTTTTAGAACAGAACTTTCACAGCTTAACCTGCAAATATAAACATGTTTTTTGCTTTAAACTAAGCTTAAATAAAAGGCCCTTTTCAATGAATTAATGTCCTTCTAATCAATTCACAAAGTTGGCAAAACAGCGTATCAGCAAAAGAAGTTTTAGCCATGACTATACAGTTGTCGCAATAAAACACTATCCATTTGTCAAGTTTAACTTATTTGTGTGCATAAAACATTACTCATTACCATATGGCAATCTGGACTCCAGCCTTTGCCTTGAGCTGCAAGATTTAGAAGCATTTCTGCTGACCGTGTGAATGTTCGTCTTTTTGCTGCGATTGTGAGAGACTGGGTATAATTATTTCCAATAATAAATTCAGGAATGTGCATACATTTAATGTGGCTACAGACCGCATGAAGCAGTAGCTGCATGACCTTAAATCTATTTATTGTTATGCATATTTATATAGTGTTTCAGGCATGTTTGTGCAGTACCGACACTTCAAGCTGACAGACGATGCATTAGAAATTAGGCCCTTACTTGTTTGAATGGTGCCTTGAATGAGCCCCTCCGTCTGCAATCAAAAATGCAGAAAATCATATAGATTACAGGGTTTCCCCCCGGTGTATTATAAGCCTGGCGGCCCGCCATGCTTTACTAGCCCCCCGCCAGGCTAAGCGTTGCTTGTTTACGTTTCTAGGAAAATTTTAAAACATAAATAAATAAATCTTTTTTTTTAAGCCGGGCGACTCCTTTGCTTTTAGCATTTCACTAGCAGAGCAGATTTATTCCTAAAGGAAAGGTTTATAATAGATGGGTTTATAGTTTATGCATTTAAACCCGACAGCGCGCGAACTAATCACACAGCTGGCGTCTCTGCTCTTTGCCTCGTCAAAATTGCATTCATCAGCGACTCGATTCGCATAATATGAAATAGCTGTGTCCAAAGCAGCAATATTATCTTTTGTTTTGAAGTTCTGTTTGATGTGTTAATGCTATGTACCTTATTTTGTTGTAAATACAGTATCTTTATTCGTCTCAGGGTTCCAGTGTGATGTCGATGGAGACTAGTTGCTGTGATGAAGCTAAACATAAAGAAATATTTTACTAATAAAGGAAAGACAATAGCTGGATGAAAAATAGGGACTTTATTTTTGTTTAAAATATGTCCCTGTTCCTGTTGAATGCAGGCTGAAGATCATCAAATCCCACGGCAGATGTTCTTTTTGCATTACAATAGACGACTATATCATCAGCATAAAGATGAAGAGATGTATTAGTGATATCCTTATCTACATTATAAATTAGCGCTCCACAATATTAACAAAACACGACACGTCATTGATGTTGCTGAACATTGTGGAGCCTGTCTTGGTTGCAATAGGATGCAGTGGACATCACACATCAGTGCAAACCTTTTGTTCCAATGAAATGCAGAACTTCAGAGCAAGGCTGTGCTGCTTTGAGCTGAATGATGCTCAGAGCACCATCCGTCTTACCGAAGTTTAAATAACCGTAATTTGGTCACAGCTATCGGAAATCAAATCAAAGTGAATCTGTTTCAAGGTGAAGCTGTACGGAAAGCTACTGGAGTCTCAGTAACTTTATAATAATGCCTTACAACAAAACAATTGAAATCATACAGAACACAAATTTACTGGACAGTCAAGTAGACATTGATTCTCTTTCATCATTTGATAGCATCTTACTTGCAGAAGCGACTTCTATTGTCTGGACCAATCAATCTATCATTCCATTTTAGATGTGTTCAGAAAATGAATCACTTTAAGAAACTTTAAATACCCATTTTATCCACTGGCCTTTGATTGTGTTTAAAATATATCAATTCAGTCTGTTGAGTTCCTTTGTTTTTGATGTAGAAGGTTTTTGCACTCATTTGTAATTACATCTTGTGTGCTTGTAAAGCACTTTAGTCCAGCTCGTTATAAAGTTCTCCACTATAACATTAATAGTTCAGTCCATCCAACGACATTGTTTCATGAGCTGTAAGATTAATTGTTTACATCCATATTTCACTTCTAGAGGGGTTTGTGTGTAGTCATAACATTTCTGCTGCTCACTCAGTAAATTAAGTAAATTTGGTTAATTATTATTCCAGCTCTAATGAGACTAAACTGTAATGTTGCATATTTCTTTTAAACAGTGCAACACCTTATTAAATTCATGCGCTTGCCAAGCTTCTGCGCTTTGAGTTTTATTTGCACAAAAAATATCAAAGCAAAATTGGAGCACCCAGGCCGCATAGAGAAGAAGGGATGAGAAGAGAGAAGGTGTGGAGATGGTTAATGAGTGGGTGAATAAATTGGGATTTTTTTTTTTGTATTAAGAGGGAAAGATGTGAGGAGGAGTTCCAAAAAAAGAAATGTACTTAACTATTTACCTTTCGTCTTTTTCCTGAGACACGGCCACAATTCAAGACACCACCTCATCTTCCTCATTGTCCATCCTTGCATCCTTCATCCCCTTCTCTTTCTTTCAGTACTGAGCCTTTTAAGCCTAATGGATCCTTAGCGCACTCGGCTCGCTTCGCAAAAGGAAGCAGCTACGACAGAAAGAGCAAAGAATAACAAAACACATTATGCTGCCCAGGGGGAGCATGAGGACGAAGATCTGGAAGAGGAAGAGAACATGTTTTCTCACTCCCTTGTTAGAATGAGCCTTCAGCCTTAAACCCAACTGTGACTTTGTGCAACAAATGACTCGGGTTTAAATAAAACAATTTCCCACAGTCCAGTGACCTCAATTTTGGCAGGAATGATTGAAACACCTTTAAAGAGATGTTCTTTAATCACTTGTGGCCCCCAAGGCTCAAGAGAGCCCATTACTCCTACCTGGTTGTGTTTAAAGTGACTGTGGCTTGAAGAAAAAATATTTTTACAGTTGATTAAACTCAGTGAGGGTCTGTTTTTATTTATTTATTTTTAAAACACACACACATATCAAAATAAACTATTTTATTTCTGCTTCAGGTACTTCTGCTTTACTCTCTCAAGATGAAGTAAACTCATTAGTGAGGATAAAATTCAAACATTTGCTTCAAAATTGATCAACTAGCACAGTTCCAATGTCCACAACAATAGAAATTATGCAATAATATCAGTCTTTCACCAAACCTTCGTTGTTTGACATTGTGCTTTTACAATAATAAGAGATCCGAGACAAAACGCACATCTGCTGGATTATATTTACAGAGAGAAAAGTGCTGCAGAAAGGATGAGAGAGTAAAGTAAGGTTTCACAAAGGCATCATAAAAGTGTCTTTGTCCTGCTGCTCATGCAACCGCTTCCAGCTCGGATCTTCGTATTGACATGGTGCAGGTGTCTGGAAGAGGAAATGATAATATCACACTGTGTCAGAGCGAATCACGAATTGTTTACCGAATGAATAATCATCCAGCCACACACTGAGTGACGTTATATCTGGCAGGATGAAAATAGTGCCCTGCATTGGCACCGCTGC
The DNA here is from genome assembly GCA_903067075.1 of Micropoecilia bifurca. NCBI lineage: Eukaryota > Metazoa > Chordata > Actinopteri > Cyprinodontiformes > Poeciliidae > Micropoecilia > Micropoecilia bifurca. Next base: position 14,007 of record CAEGAF010042808.1, on the reverse strand, counting down.
TCTGATAACACGCTGGAAATCCTGTTACCTGCTAAAAAGGTAAATTCATGCTGCCTCTGTTGCTGGGTGTCGCTCTCAGATTCTCCTGCTGTCTTTCGTGTTCTCGGTTTGCAAACTATTATTATTTATTGCTCTCCGGGTGGTGCAAACAGGAAAATGTTTTTTTTTTTTTTTTTTGTAGGAGCACCAGAGCCTGGGTTTTACAGGGGTTTAGTGAAGCATGTATGAAAGGATACAATAGGCTGAACACTGAGAAGCAATTTATTTTCAACAAAAGGAAAAAGCTGTGTGCATGCTTCCCTGATAAGTTCCCAATAAAGAAAGCTCAACTTTGTGCAGCGAGAAAAATCAATATGTAAGAAAGTGAAACATCTGGAATAGACACCAGGGGATCCTCAAAGTGGGCAGGAATGATGCTGGTTGACTCCATGTTGTGTGGGTTGTCTGATGCACCCATTGGTTCAAACACAGAGGCACTGTGGGATCTGGGCACCACACTGGATAGTCTGAGCTATTTTCAATGTTCCTCACATGCAACATATTCTGTTTGAAGGTGAGACTAATCATTTATGTGCTGAACAACCACCAGCACAAAACACTTTCTATTTGAGTCCAGCTGTGACCAGGCTGTCACATTAAGCCTGACTTCATAATCTCTTAACTATGTGTGTGTGTGTTAGTGTGTGTGTCTGTGTTTTGAGCATTTCTTTACCTGCACCTCCTGTGTTTGGGTAAAAATCAGTCACCCTTTGAGGAACCCTCCCCAAACTACGTTTTTCATTTGTCACCTCAGTAATGGCAACCTTACTGTTGCTGGCTCGAATTGGTTTATGTAACTTTTGAGTCACTGAGTGTCAAAGCGGAGGAGAGTCGAGGAGATCAATTTTTTTTTGTCATCTTTGCACACAGTCAATGTGCCATCAGACCACCTGGCTCTGCTGTCGTCTCAGTCGTTACTACGGTAGTTTTATTCAGGCCTTATCCTTAACCTTTCCAAAACATTTTGCATAAAAATTTCAATTTTAGAAGTAAATTTCTTGTGATGTTTTGCTGCATCCACCTTTCCTGAAAAAGTAAAAAAATCTAAAAAAATGTTGTCTCCCTCTGTTGTGCCTGCTTCTGCTCTCATCCTGTGCACCAACACCTCTTGTTGTGCTTTTAGCTGCTGCTGCTGTAGTTGCCCCTGTTGATTGACGTGTTGCTGCTCTTGTTGTTGTTGTGTTTCTGCTTACAGACAGTCTCGTTTGATCTGCACCAGAGGCTAACAGATACAGATGGCACCCCGAGCGCAGTAAGTAAGCCAAACATTGAATGAATACATCCTGCACCGCACGCAGCCTCAGGTCCAGCATCGCTTACTGCCGCCTGTAGGGAGCTGAATTAACGGCGATCTCAGCGAGTGCATCATCGATGGGATCTCCTTTATTTCCCTGGAAACATATGGGGCCTGAAATTGTTTTCTTGGCTTTAATAATTTATAAAAACCAAGTGAGAAAGTCTTTTATCTTCTTAATGTGATGTTTAAAAACCATAAAGAGGTCCTCCTCTTCTACTATGCCAGTGTCACATAATATTACAGAATAAAGCATTAGAGTTTGAGGTTTTAATGCAAAAATATGTGAAAATGTTTGAGCTATAAATACTGTTGTGACTATAAGTTTAAAATTTATTGTTTTCAGTTGATTTGCATATTAAAAAGCAATTAAGAATATCTGACATCCGAGTGGAGCAAACGCTGAAGGAGATTTGTCGCATATATTAAATACTTGCAAATGATCTGCGTATCTTTAAAAGACAAGCTCAGTAATTTTGCAAACTCTGGTTAAAAAAGCGCTTTCTGCAGAGCAACAGATGAATCATTGAGACACTTTTCTCAGTGAGTCAGGATAATTACATTGTTGGAGGATCCACCAATAAAACCCAAGGGAGACAAAAGTGAAGCTTTGTTCATTTTTATGTTAGAAATGTCAAACAGGAAACGGGACGTTCACAAGCTGTGCATCGGGTTCGCTTATTTAAAAATGATTTTTGTACGTTTTGTCGGCCAGCACCTTTAACGTCCATCATTACCAACAACCGCTGTTTTCGGCTCTGACTGTTTGGAGTGCAATAATCAGTCACGCAGGCCTGTAATCTATAATCATCTTTATTAAACTGGGAGAAGATAATCACTGTTTTGTTGCACCATTACACAAACTAACAGCAAAGTGCTGTGGCTGCAGTGAAATTAGAGCAGGTTGAAATAAACCAATCCCTCCTTTTTATTTTAGAAATCAGCTCTAAAAATAACAATGACTTTTTTTTTCTTTTAAAACCACAACCTGTTTGTGGCTTTTTAACCAGGTGATTAAAAAAGTCAGATTAATTTCAATGTTAAATGTGTTCAAATGCTGATGTACATAAGTGCAAAGTGTCACTTACTGCGGAGTCTCAGCATGATTTATGTGATCCTTCCAAAAAACACTGTGATAATTTTAGTTTTTAGTTTGAATGTTTCTTGAACACAGTAAGTTTGTTTAGCTTATTAAACAAACTTACTGATGTTTAGCTTGTAGATATGAAGGCAAGCAAACAGTGAAGGAGATTTGTTGTCTCATAAAGTGCTTTGATTGTCCTAGAATAACTAATAACGTTTCATTTGTATTCAAAATAACGCAGTGTAAAACCCCCCATTTGGCCATAATATTCCTGACTACTTTAGCCAACATTGGTTTTCCATTTGATAATTTCCCTGCAGAGGTGTATGTGTGTGCATGTTTGTTTTTATTCTTCATGTGGATAATTTTCACAACAAACAATGCATCCCATCAAGTGAAAAATGATAGGGCAGTATTGCACATTTTTTGTACATAAAGTATTTTTGATTTCACTCTGGATTCACAACACACTGGTTTTGGTTCATATAATTTTTTCTGTATCCCTTTGGCTGTTTCTTTATTATTATTATTATTATTATTATTATTATTATTATTTTGTTACTGTTGGCATTTCGTGAATTTGTTGAGCATTACTTTAAAGTCATTTTGGTCTCCATGGATTTGGTTCGTATCTGTTTGTGTTTCTACAAGGAGTTTCCCATTTCCTGATGGTTTTATTCAGTTTTTTTCCATAGTTTGTTCAAAGCCTGAGGCTAGTGCTGTGCTTACTGTGTCTGTGTTGACCTGGAGTTGACATACTTTCTTATAGCATATTTTTAACCAAAAGCATCTTTTTCATTTGTTCCCAGTTTAAAGACCAGTTTTCATAGCACTCTTAATTGTTTTTTTACATGTACAAAACTCTATCAAATTTATGATGGCCTTTACATGATACTTGTTTAATTATATTGACTGTTCTGGAAATGATTAACAGAGAAATGTGGTTCATTGGATAAAGCAAAGGGGGAAAAAATCTTAGTTAAAATAAAAAAGCCAGGTAAAAACATTGATAAAAATATCTGTCCTAAGCCAGATAAGCCAAGCACAGCCGGTATCTTGTTTTGTAAAATTAGATCCACCATCATTGAACCTGACTGCAGCACAAGGATGAACTTATTTGCACTTGCCACGAATAAGAATATTATATAAGCTAGACATATATCTGAAGAGCATTTGGTCTGGTTGTTTTACACATTCACATTTCACATTCAACATTTCTTTTGTATTTTTTTTAACGGTCCAAAATGTTTTAGTTATATATTTTTCTTTATTCTCTTTGAACACATGCCGTTTGCCTTTGGCCCCAGATCTTCTATCTGCAGGAGGCCATTGTGATAATCACATATTGCGCTTTTGCCCGCAGCAGTCGAGCCACTTATAGCTTCCCATTAGCCGCCGGGAAGCTGTGAGAGGTGGACTAAATTGCCTTGTTGTCATGGCCACAGACACAAAAACACTGTTTTTATTATTTGGCATATTTCCCCCCTCCATTATTGTAGAGTGATTGTGGAGAGGGACATATGAGTAAAATGCGGGGAGAACAGCAGAGTGAAAGCCCCACTGGCCAGGATTCAAAGCAGGGATCCAACTGCTGATATAGGCACAGAAACTTTTGACCTCCGTAAGACTGCTGATGGAGGCAGATGGAGGCAGATGGAGCTGGTGTAGGTTGTGGTTTACCAATAAAATATCCTAATGAAGACAAATAATTTTTTTAAGAAAATTTCAGCAGAATCTGCAAAAACTTATTTGCTAAAAAAAGAAGAAAAAAAATCCTTTTAATTTTTCTTTATGCCGTGCCATGAGGATAGTCTTCTCAGGGTTTTCTGAGAACATTGAAATCACAGATATAGCACAGATAACCCATTCTTAATGTATAGTTAGAGGAAAAAGAAAGTACACGCCTATTTATTTTTTTAAGTTCAGCTTTTCAGGACATAAGAACATTGATTTGTTCCTAATAAAAGCCCAAATCAACATACTGTCCGTTACACGTGCTGCAACGTGAGTTCCTCGACTTTTCTGAGCATGTGCAAAACTTCAGTGATAAAGTGATGATTCATTATCCTGAAGGCTGCATATGTGGGTCCTTGGAGCAGCCGGTATGAAAGTGTCGCTCAGTGCATATCAATCCCTGTGTGTAGATCAAAGTCCATGGTAAAATAGAGCTCCCACTTGTACAGTAGTGCACACACCCCCAAACTGAATTCAGTGGCAGAACTAAAAGTTTTATTTTTCAGGTTCCAATTTAGATGTATTCCCACAGTCAAAGATGACTTCTGTGTTTTGAGTTAGTTTATCTGATTACAGGGATTAGTGAAAAACATTGACTTTGTGTTTGTGATTCCAATCATCAGTTTTCCATTTTTAAGTGATCCAGCTTCATTCAAACGGCTGCGGAGGCTGTGTAGATTAACAGGTCTTAATCTGGTGTGAAACTGTTCTGAAGTAACATTTACCCATACTGCCACTTTAGTTGTGACTTTCAGTTGACTTTAATGCTTGATTGCTCATTTTTCACTAAATCAGTGACCATGTTTTGCTTGTCCCTCTGGGAATTTAGCACACCAAACTTGAAACAATCTTTATGCATTAACCTTATTCTTAAAAGAAGCACTTAGAGAACTTATTTCTGTGACCAAGGTTAAATCATATTGATTAAAGATCAGATTTATCTTCTGAAATGGTTATCTTTAATTTTTGTGCTGTGTGAAAAGAATCGGAATGCTTTTAAATTGTTATAAAAATTGGCTTTGTATCATAAAAAAAATTAAATGATCAATATTGTGGCTCTTTTTGACTTTTTCTTTTGCTTTACTGTTAGACAACATTTTTAGAGATGATCCGCCTTAAAAAAAGACTTGCATACAAACCTATGAACGAAGAGCTGAAATAAGAGTCACAGACACGAGCAGACAACTTGACATACCTCCCGTTTGATTCTCCCCGGTACAATCAAGATGAGTTATAGATTCTTCATGCTGAGATGGAGGCCTCTAAATAGAGATTCGACAAGTAGCTGTGTCTTAGGTGCAAAATCAGATGCCTTTGTTTATGTTGGACCTCATCTCCTGTATGTCTGAAGATGGGTCTGGTTTTTTTATCATTATTATTTGTACATGTTTGTTTACATGGCTACTCCAAACACAGAGGCACTTGAGGCTTTGGTGGGCACCTCTGAAACTGTAGTTCAACTAGAAAAACCAGGAAATATTGAACCACTGATTAGAAATTATGTTGAGAAGTACTTATTGTTCTTTTTGACATCCGAGTCGTTCATCTCTGCATCTTCCATAAATAAGATTGACTTCTTACCTGACTCTCTCATTAAAGCTGTCTTTACCCGTCCTCTGAATTGAGCCAAAATCTTTATTTTTTCGGAAAATAAAATCAAATTACGTCATTCAATGTTTCAAAGCTTAGAAAATGATTACTCATTCCCATATGCCTTGTAACATCCTCTTGCTTATTTCAGAACAACCAAGATATTTGTAAGAAATTGTTAAGTAATGTCAACAAAGACTTTTAAATCTAATATGACTGAATGTGTTTTTTTATTTTATTTTGATTTAATGCTTTTTTTGACAGTTTTTTATTTGATACATTTATTTTAAATGTTGCTCCTATTGTTCAGGTTTGATGGTTGTGATCAGTCTGCAAGATATTATTTGCTTTCCAATACATGCAAATTTATTAAATCCAGCCTTCAGAAATAACCTGTACTTTACAGCAAAATGCCTCATCAACCAAATGAATTATGCCTCTACCTTTGAGCTCCTCTTTTTAGAGAAGACAGGCTTTCCTGATTAAAGGCAAACATTGCTTGCAGGCAGGTGCATCTGTTTGATTAACAAACTGTGGGCGGCTTGTGGAGCCAGGTAGTAATTAATGTGTTTATTTCTCCTATCCAAGAGTTGTGGCATGTAACACAAAAGAAAAGCATATTTAATTTTACTCTACCTTTCACCCCTTTCTCTTCGACACCGAGTGAATCGTCATCTTTGGGGTGTTCGGATTTAATGTAACACCCATTTTTGCTTCTTACCATGAAATTCTTTTAACAAGGTCATGGTCTTTCTCACTTTTTATGTGATTTTATTCTTCTTCCTTTGACACGCTGTCCTTCTGATCTTCCGTTTTCCATCAGGAAAAAGTCTGTCAAGGCATTCATCCCCACACCGCCTCCATAGAAACGAGTTGGATCAAAGAGCAAAAGATTATAATTACTGTAAATTAAACCGTGAATAGTGGACGCAAAGACACTGTGCAGCTGCAGAGATGGATTAACATTTAGGTTTTATTCACGGTGGACGATCGTAAGCAGCTACCTGACAGGGGTGAAGTAGGTAGACTCAATCACACACACACTGCATCCTGTCCTTCTCCTAATCCCTCTAAGAAGCCCATCAGGGAAGGGAAGCAATAAAAGCAGGAGAAGCTGCAGTTGATTGAGAACAAAATAAGAAAGGAGAATATAAAGGGTTGAGTGAGATACTGGGGCAGATTATAAAGCAATAAAAGAAAGATAATAGAAAATGTTGCAAAGGATAGAGAAGTGGGTTAAAAAAAACAATGGAAACACAAGCCTGGCTCTGTTTTGAGGAAATTGAAATTTTCAATAGAGCTGGAAGGTTTTTTCTTTTTTAAATCTTAGATACACAAATTCATCAAGGTGTCCCTCCATTCCCCTTTCCCTTTATTCATTCAGTATACTATCTTTGCACAGCTGTTTATGTAAATGAAAGCCATAATTAACTGGAAGGCATTCAAAAAGCTGCAGCCTACTCCATGGGTTCAGTGCTTTCTACTTTTAAAACCTGTTGGCCCTAAATTATTGCCTTAAGTTTAATTATTTTTAAGAAGCTTGCATATGACTGCTAACATCCAGCTGCTCTGGATACTGTAGAGTTCCCATTGACCCCCAAAGTTTCTTATCGTGTACTAAAAATACCTTTCTAAAAGTTTCTAATAGTTTTAAATCAAACTTATGGGGAATCCTGGATCATTATCTGTGTGATCGACCAACTCGGCAAGTATTTGTCCATAATTCACACACACCTTGTGTGATAAAGTGAAATCTGAGTATGGCTTGTTTGGAAGGGCTGCCTGAAGAAAAACATCTTCTCATTTAGATTAATATAGCAGGAGAAAGTTTCATCTTAATAAATCACAAAATGCCTGCATCAGCAGTGTGTTTGGCCCCTCAAGCATGTACACTCATGTTAAGGTATAGATGACACTGTCATTGTTGGTCTCTTCCATGAGAAGAAAACCACCCAGAGAGGAGTTAGCAAGGGATTTGCCTGGCAATGTGAAAACTAGACCTAATTAAACACTGAGGTATGAAACAAACTGTAGCAGTATGTAAAAAAAAAAGCCATTGTCTGTTTTATCTGTTGAACATTTGCTCGTTTCAGAGTAACAAGGCCATTATGACAGTGTTTTTTAGATCTTCTTAGTCAGTTTTATCCATTTCCCTGGTTTCTTGATATGGAAAGATATATTTGAAGGGCACAAAGTAGCTTGTGTAAATTGTGAAATTCTCTAGGTTTTTTTCTTCCATTTTTTTCCCAGTTAAGTACATCTTCAAATTCTAGGATTTTACACAAAAGTAAAAGTGATCTGGAAAATCCACTCCCAACAAATTAAACATGTAAATAGAGAACCACTATGGAGTAGCTAGAATTTGGCTAATAAACTCAAGCTGTCTTCCTTTTCTAATGCATGAAATGCAAGACGGTCATCATGTCCTGTGAAATAGTAGCTGCTCACAATTCTTTGTGATTTGAAGAAAATTCTAACGTTAGTGACTTCATAATAACTGACTAGATGCTTTCTTAGTACAGGTGCACTAGATAAACCCGTCTATTTGGTTCAAATTATTGATGTAGAGTTCAAAATGAGAAATTACAAAAAAAACATAATCACTTACAATTCCTGTGAACAAAACCTTTCAGCTCTCTTGGTCAGAGTAAAAGCTACCTCACTTACTCTCTAATAAGTCCCGTCTACGATTTTCACTAATCTTAATTTCAGAGCAGAATTAAAAGGTCTTGAAAGTGTTGCAACGCAGCTTTCTAATGCCTGCCGATGAGCTCCAGTGATGCAGTTGATTTAAGCTGCCCACCGTAAGAGCGCATCAATGGTAACTACATTTGTGTGAAGAGGGCGCGTCTCATCATTTCTGCTTTCAAATCATTTCACTCATAGCATCTTCACATCAGGTTCCACTTCTCCGTTCTCATGAAGCACCGCATGACGGTTCAGTTATATTTATACTGCCAAGCTCAACTTAAAAGACCCTCAACTTAGAACAATTTACTGATTCGATTCCTGAAGCAGAGTTTTAACTCTAAAGCTTTAGAAAAAGAGAATCTGATATTTTTACAGCTCAGTGGTGTGTTTCTCAAAATATACTTTGGTATGTGCAGGAGTTCTTGGTTGATTCATTGACTGGACATTTCTCAAGTCTCACGATTGAAAAATTAGCCTGCATCTTTACCATTCAACCTCTATGCTTGGCAAGTGATATCAGGTATTTGTGCTGATTTGCTACATTAAACATGACCCTGTCGATTAGGACCAACCTTGATCTTATCTGAGATCTTGTTTCTTTTGAATGCAGCAGTGCAGGGCTGCCTGTCTTTGTTGAATAGCAGATAGTTTTATCTTTAAAACAACCATTAATAGTTCAGTATTTTTGTCTTGGGAACTCTTATCATGCTAACTGAGACTCCTTTGATTTTCTTTCTGTTTTTTTTTTTGGTAGGTGTATAAGAGCAATTTCTCACCACAGTGCATTTCACACTCTGACCTTTGGGTAAATTTGCTGGGACGTTCAGTCCTGGAATAATCTGTGCAATAGACCCGATAGATTTCATTTAGTCATGACTTGTTCCTCTACTGTCTTGTCTTAGGCCAAACACAACCGTTGAATACGCTTTCAGCCCACAGCTTTAACATGTGTAATTGTTGGCCTTTCCGAACACTTGAGGTCAGACTTGAATGATTTCAAACTTTGTAAAGACGAGATTATTTTTATTATGACTTCATGGGTAACATCTGAAGATAAGAGGATGAGGGTTCTTATTACTCATCAATTGTACCAGTAAATGTCATAATTTCATCTACTGAATAGCACTTATAAAGGGGAAAAAACAGGAAATGGAAGATATTCCACAACTAATCCAACTAAGGAACATCCTTGAATTTTTTAATAATTTTTTTCAATCAGAAATGAACTTTTGAACATATTAAATGTGCATCAGGGGTCTTTGTACTTTTAGTAATGGCAGACTGTCATGTGTGACAGGTCTATGGGTTACAAAGTTTTATGAGATCTTGATCTCCTTACTGTCTGCAGCCTTGATGTATTAAAAATGGCACTTGTCTCTAAATAGCCCCTGTTCCCTGGTGGCTGTTTGGAGTCTTGGCACTGGAGATTTTCTCTGTAAATTCAATAACGGCCCCCACATGCATTAATCAATCACAGCCCACACTGCATCTCACCATAAATCCCCTCTTCCCCCCTCTTTTGCCTCTTCCGTCTTTTTGGCTCTGCTGCAATACAATTTAGTCCACTCAGCCCGCAAACTTGACAGCTCGCTCACTGTGTGTGTATGAGTGTATGTACATGGCTGGTCTGTTCCATCTTTCACCTCCATATATTCTGACATAGCCTTTATTGCCTACCTTTCTCTATTAAACTGGCTTCATTGACTATTTTGTTGCAGGCTTTTATCAGACTGACTACTTATCTGTCTGAAAGGCTGTGCTGTTTTCCAGTTAAAGCCACTCTGCATCTCTTTTTCCTGCATCAAGAACCCATTTTATGATGCATATTTAATTATGAGTGATTAACATGACCAGAGTTAAACACAGAGCCAACCTGTGTCCCATTACACAGCTTCCGAGGACAAAAGTTAGAGTTTGGTAAAAGCAGCAAAGGTCATGGTAAAAAAATAAGCAAAAATTACCATATAAATTAATCCAGAAGTGGGAGAAGGTCCCAGACAAACATCTCTGCTGTTCAGATTTATTTCTCATCTCGTCCATGCAGTCGCCTGCCCAGCTATGATCAGGGCAGGATTGTAACCTGAGTTTTAGCAACCAGCTTTGTCCTGTCAGATAATATTTGCAATTCTGGGTTCATGTAGTTGTTTTTAGATGATCAAGCTATTTCCTTTCATACCCTGTGATAAGGTGGGAATCCAGTTACGAGGATGATGGGACGTTCTTGGTGTATCCATGCATTTTGGTATCTAACCAATTAAAAAGTGTTCCATCAACTAATATGTATCTGTGAGAGTTTAAATTAGTTGTAAATCACATATTTGTTCATTTCAACCTTTGTAACACTATCATGTTACAGGTCAGCCACTCCTTCATATGGACTTCTGTCACTTATCGTTAGTCGCTTATTCATTTTTTGCTCCTTCTGCAGTCAGCAGGTCAGTGTGAGCTTTACTGCAGTGGTCCATCCATTACTTAAACACAAGGAGAGTTGCAAATTACTCCTCATTTAAATAAATGAGGGATTCTTCAGCCCAGAGCAAGAAATGTAGAGACAGCATAGGAGGGGGAGTAGGCTGGGGGAAGAATAACAAGCTGAAACGACAAGGGACAAAAGAAGAGAGAATGAGTGGGTGAAAAAAACCAAGGGACAGAAGCAGAGACGAGAAAGTTGCAGATCCTTGAGATGTCGTAAAACAAGAGCAGCAAAATTCAGAAGCTTCAAGGCTGTAGGAAGAAAAAAAAGCCAAACATTGAAGGGGGCAGGGAGATGAGTACTGAGTGATGAGGCTGAGAGAAAGACCTGGATATGAGTAGTGGGTATTTCCCAGTTCCCATGGTAACGTACTTCCTTCCAGTGCTCTAATTTCCACCCTCAGAGGGGTAATGTTCCACATTACGGCTTTCTAAACACATAAATACATGAACACAGACATAAACATCGAAACATAGACTCTGTCCCTGATTGTTGATGATAAGTTGCACATTTTACTGTATAACAACTTCAAGAGGCTTAAATACATCCATGGGAAAAACAAACACAACTTTTTGACTCTAAGGCTTCTTTGTTTTTACTGAAGACATAATTTTGTTTGTCTTCTTTTTGTCCCAATGAAATAATAATGAAAATTGTGACTTAAAATTACATTTTTAAGATTACTTAGAAAACTGATTAGGGTCGGTTGTTTGCAAGAGCTTAGACATAAAACGTAATAAAAAAATAAAACATTATTGGGGCCTGTCATAGCAATGCATAGAAGAGCATTGAAATGAGATAAAAATTGTCTAGGGGCTCAAAGATCCTTGAGTGAGCAGAGAGCAGAGCTGTCGGCTAGAACTACAGTGATGGAGGAAATTTAGAACTACAGTAATGGCTGAAGGTTTGAACTACAGAGATGACAGAACACTGTTGGTACAGAAGAGAGAATAACTTTAGAAATACAGTGATGCCGTCTTGACAGACACTCAATACAGACGATCTCGGAAGAACAAAGGAAGTAAGTGCCGTATGACTCATGAAACTTGAACTTAGCATTGTTGCTCATTTTTAGCATCAGAACCCTTAATTTGGGTCAAACCGAAGGACATACTTTGGCAGGCACCGTTTAAATTTCTTTAGAAATATTCTAGTATCACTTATTAAATTAGTGTAAAAAAATCCACAAACTATGAATCAGGTTTTTACTTTTGTATTGAATGTCTGTTTTTAATATATTTACCAACAATGACAAAAAAAAATTCTTTTTCACTTTTCTGCCCAATTCACCAAATGCACAATCCTTGGTAACTATAAGTAATATAAGTAATATTTCAAAAGAGCAGAATAAATCTTATATATTTTGAACAATAGCAATATTTGTTGTTAATCTCTTAAGAAATTAGAGTGTTTTCTGATAAAGTGTCATGAAGAAGTAAATCTCTGATTTTTACTTTTGCAAAATTTTCCAACTAAATTTCTTGTGTTTAAGCGATAAGCAGTATTTCAAAGGAGCTTATGTTTCATAAACAATTCATTTTGTGTTAAGAGATGAGGCATATTTTCATAGTAACAAAAAAGTTGTTTTCTGGATTTAAAAGGATTTTCTTACATTTTACCATAATATACTGAAGAATAATTAGCACAATACAATTGAAAGATTTTTATTTTTCAGTTAAAGTATCAACATTTTCAGTGCTGATACTCCTCCGTTTTGCCACAGTGAAAGTTTTGAACTAAACCCTGACTGACGGTGACGCTTTTTGGTCTTGTTAGAACTCAGTTTTTTGTCCTCTTGAGGTCCTTGTCTGTCTTGCAGAATTTGTCCTTGATGTTTGTATTGAACAGAATTGGCTTTTTGCTGCCCCTTTTTGTCTTCACCTCACTGTGCCTGCCATATGCATTCTCACCCACTCATAGCCAGTGTTGAGCAGCTTTACAACCATGGAAGAGACAGTCTTTGTGCTTTGTCGGTCTCCTCCGACTCTTTTCCACTGTAACTGAATTTCCCAACTTGAAGTTCATGAAGGTGCAGACCAGACTTCTTTCACCTGTTTTATTTTTAGCATTTTTAAAAACTGAAAACGCAGTTTGCACCCACGACTCTTTAAATGCTTTTTGTGTTTATTCTGTAAATTCTACAGATTATTTTAAAAATAGACTATTATCTATGCCTGTGGACGAAAATAGACTAGAATGGGCCTTCTGATGAGCTTGTTTGGCCTTTTAATGAAGAAATACAGTTTGTAATTTATTGTAAACGAAGAGAGCTGGAAAGGGCGTGGTGCGTTGTTGCTTTTAATTAATCATGAATGTGTGAATAATTGAACAAGTCAATTAGTTGGTGAATGGTCTGCTGTGTCAATAATTGTCACAGTTATTTTGTTTGAGATGGTTTCATCACAGCAAAGCTGCAAATCCGCAGATTTATTGATTCTACATAAGAACTAGTCACATTTATTGTGGCGTACTTTAAATTTTGACTGGAGAAAAATGTCCCTTTCTGAGAAATAACACTTTTGATTGCGTGATTATTTTAACCATTCTATACTGGTTGACAAACACAGTACATTTTGAGAAGTTGCTTTGTATAGCACATTTCAGCAACAAGGCAGTTCAAAGTGCTCCACATCATAAAAGCAGGTTTTTAATGTATTTTGCCACTAAGCCGTTCAGTGATTTATAAATTAACAAAATTATTTTAAAACTGACATCCCTGTTGAGACTTCTTTCAGTAAAACATAGCTTGAGGTCAAGTAAAAGAGATTTGACAAAGAAGTATAGTAAACAGAGATGAAAACATGAATCAATTCATCATTTGTGCCATTTTTTTATTTTAATTAACCAAAATGTGCTTAGAAAATTGTTTCAATACCTACAAATTGATGCCACAGCTTAACCCACTTAAATGAAGCACAGACTGATCTTTTACAGAAAAGTAAATTTGTGCTGCTTCCATCCACTATATTTCACAAAACCTCAGCATGAGTCAATAGTAGGGAAACCTTTGTTGGCTGAGATGTGAGTTTAAATTATATATAAATTAAATTATATATATATATATATATATATATATATATATATATATATATATATATAAAT
>CAEGAF010042783.1:0-38507 GCA_903067075.1 Micropoecilia bifurca | reverse complement strand
GCACACCCCTCTATTTCATTTTTTTATTACTTTTTTTTTTTTTAAAATAATTTGTTTTTTTTTTTTTTTTTTTTTTTTTTATTTATATTAACTTTCAAAAAAAAAAAAAAAAAAAAAAAAAAAAAAGACGAGACATTTGGGGGGAATGGGAATGTTTTCTTTTCTTTCTTGTTGTTTGTTTTAAAGGTTTCTGTGCATATCGTCGTTGGACTTTTCATCAAGGCACCATTTTGTTGTCACTGAGGACACTGGGCATTTGTTGTTTAGTGCTTTTAGCTGGTGGAGTCTCTATTATGTCAAGGCTTCTGTGCCTTAAAAATTGCCCTTGCAGTGTCGGTGTCGATTGAAGCTCCTTTTCATTGGTTGATATGTGACTGTAGTACTCGCAGCCATGACGGTCATAAATTTTAGGGATGAATCTTGTTTGAGCGAAGCCAATACGATTAGGTGTCGTTCCTCAAACAAGGTCTTTGTCCCATTTCTTTATTGTGTTGCCATGTTTGTTGCTCTGTTGTTTGAACCTCACGTCCCTCCGAGCAGTACTTAAGACGGAAAGAAGCAGTCCTGACTCAGAATGAGAACGGTCCTGTAAGGACTCCAGACTACATGCACTTCCTGTTTCCATGGATATGACAATTATTAAAAGGACAAATGAACCCCGAGCCCCTCCAAAATTTTATTTATTATGATTTTTGATTTTTTTTTTTTTTACGTATATGTATGAAATATACTCTGTGTGTGCCTCACTTCTGTGTGAAACTCAAAAAGAAGAAACAAAACAACAAAAAAGATGACAAAAAGCATTACAGAGAGGATAAATAAGAGACAGTACTTTGGTGGAAATACTGATCATTTAAGTTGCCTGTTCTTTCTTGTAGCCAACTATTGAAAATAACAGGTTTCAAGAATACAATTTACAATGTTCTAGCTCTAGACCGGTGTAGCACATGTGTGACTGTATTAATTTATGAAACCAAAATGGTAACTGTGAATTATGTATTTCTTTGTGCATTTTTAAGAAAAACAAACAAAACAAAAAATCGGTGGGGGAGAAGGTTGTCGGGTCACGGGCCGCAGCTCACGCTCGTGTCGGAAAACAAGCTTTTCTTTTTGTTTCTTTTGGTGGATTATGACGGAAACCGAGACTCGTTTCCGAAGAGTAAAGAAAAAAAATCGCAAAAAAAGAGAAAAAAAAAGGTTTAAAAACAAAAAAGATATGGATATATTTTTTTTTCTTAAGCAATACATTTCAGTGTGACTTGTGATAGAACATTTTCTTTTTTTAGGTAATAAATGAATAAAAAGCAAAATGAGAACATCGGCTGGTCTTCATGTGTATTCATTCGATAACGTTGAATCAAACAAACTCCTCTGCCTTTTATTTTACAAAGTAACTCAATATAAGAGTCATTTCGAAATGCGAAGAAGCCTCGAGTTGCATCAATAAAATATAGCCTTTCCATGTATAAAAAGCTGATGCAACTGATGATCGATCTGAACTGTCTTTTCTCATCTTTGAAGCCAATTGATAGAAATGATGTCGGCTCATGCATACGTACAGAACGATACTGTTCGCGTGCGTTTTCTCCTCCGTTTGAGTATTAATTAATGAAATTCCTCACACGCTCAAGGCATCCCATCGCTCACGATGTAGGCAGAAGACAGCAGGCCTGAAAACCAGAAAGACCTGTGTTAAATGTGAAGTCTTCTTAAATATGCAAACTAACCGTACTGTGTGTTTGAAAGCATTCCATCAGATTTTTATGCATTTTGATCCACTGGCACTGGAAGTTTAGAAGAAGAGGAACATCAGAGAATAGAAGACATGTCAAAGTAGAGCTCTAATGGCGACGATGTGGCGTATGTGCAGTGAGAAACTGCAGCATGTTTTGGGTCGATAGGCTTGCCATCCTAGTTGAAAGCAGAGGAACTCATATTGAAACTAGCTCTCCTGCAATAAGTCAAGATCGTCTTTGCCCTCACACTAATTTCTTCTGCCTCAACATGAAGAAATTCTTGTCAGACCAGCCAGGACTCTTCTGTTCTTCCTGATAACAGCCAAGCCAAGGACTTGCTATGTCCTTTGGCTTTTTTCTTCCACCTTGCTCTTGTCCCTTTTTCTATTCCTTATCTGCACCACTGTGGCAAGGTGTGGCTCTGAAGCAGAGATGAGTATCTGTGATGGCTCATTAAAGAACTATGCTTTGGAAACTCCAAAGTACAGTGCCTGTCAGACATTTTGGCACCCACTGGTAAAGATGTTTTTTTTCTTCCTTTTTCTTAAAAAGTATTAAATTGCAACAGCACAGTCCCACATTACAAAACTGAGAAAAATCCATCAATGAAATTTTGTACATTCATTCAATCGGGATACACCCATGTTAAGAAATACTAATCTTTTCTTTGTTTTTATTTATTTCATGGCGGCATAATTACTGAGACCCCTACTATCAGTACTTTGTCCAGCCCCCTTTCTCCAAACTGGACAACACTTAGTCTTCGCTTATTACAGTTCAACTCTGTGTCTAATCAACCTTTTCCGCGTTAATTTGCACATTTGCTTTTTTGCACAGTCATCCTTTGTGTCATGCTATTGCTAAATGGAGGATGACTTTTCGGCCTGAGATGATGCTACTGCAAATAAAAGTGAATTTATTTTAGTGATTTACACACGTTTACTTGGCACCATTCAGTCTTTCAGCAGTCTATGAGAATTACCATGCATTACTTATGTCGGCCGAAGATATGACAGTGATATGTATCATACGAAGTGCCAACACAGATTTCCTGATTCATTAAACATATGTAATGACCTTCTCTTGACCAGACAAGAAGACAGTGGTTCATATAATGTGATTTCAATGGGCTCCAGTGCAGGTTTTGATATGGAAATGTGTCTTTCTCAACAGAACTGTTAATTATGGAGTTGCATAAGGATGCATGTTTGGGGCAGTTTTATTAACATTGTACATATTTTATTGGGTCATAACTTCTGTAAAAACAACATTTATTTCCATTGATACAGGTTTATTCATAATACACGGGTTAAGTTGTACCGTCGCTAAGTTGTACTGTAGCTTAGAACGTGAGTTTCCCGGGGACTCTTAGCATGTAGTTGGTTGATGGAACCAATTTTGATTTGTTTGTTTTTTTTTCGTTCTCCTTTTCCTTTTGCTGGGATCACCTCAGTTTTGGTTGTTGACTCCGAGAAAAGTGTCGAGTCTAAAAACGAGACGAGGCTGAAAATAGAAAGAACCAAATTTATCGCGTGTGTGTGTGTGTGTGTGTGTGTGTGTGTGTGTGTGTGTGTGTGTGTGTGTGTGTGTGTGTGTGTGTGTGTGTTGCTCCGAGGAGCGGTTTACCCTTCTTTCTGTCAGTTAGGTGAGGCACAAACACAACAAAACCACAAGTGAGAATGTTGACACACATTTACAGTTAGCATTACAGGTGCAGCCAACAGACTCCCTAATGCTGAGCCTTTGCTTTCTGTCTCATTTCGTGTTTACTTTTTTCCTTTTTTTGCGTTTTACTGGATACAACACGAGCACAACTGCGCAGCGGCGCACCGACAACTTCTTCTCATGACTTCCAGTCATACTGCAACTACCGAAAGCCCTTTTTCTGAGAAGCCGCTGCCTATTTTCTGACTGCGACTCAACTCTCTGCCTCCGCAGCTTTTCTTGCAGCGGAGCTTTTTTCGCCCGCCGGTGGATTTTAACTGCCTCCTTTCAGAGAGCACAGAAGAAAAGTCAGCTGCCGCCGCAAACTGAAACCCTGCGGCTTCGGGATAGAGAGGAGTTCCACAGCAGTGGTGTTTCACACGTCGTCGTGTGATGGGAGATAAGGTTGCTTCAGCTGTATCCTGCCTTAAACTTAAAGACGAGACGCGCGTGAACACGAGCGCGACGGAAAAGTATCCCAGAGCGTCTTGACGCAAGAAGGCAGATGTCGTGCACCCTGAAAGTTCAAAGTTGATGTATAAATACTTTAATCTGCGTTTCCATGTGTCTGCACGCCTCACGTGTGAGTGCGTGAGCTAAGAATGTTAAAGAAGCCCCCTTTGTACTTTCTGAGCTTTCCAGTGAATGTGTTTGATGCATGTAAATAAGCTGCAAATTTACTTTGCACCAAAGAGGAAGTGAAAAGGAAGTAATTATCCCCACACAGGAAACACTGCTCCCAGTCTATCTAAAATGCAATGTTTTTAGTCCTGTCTTTTCTTTAATGAGTTAAAAAAATATAATACTAAAAAGAACAAGCAGCTTTGAGCAGATGCACCAACTTTTTTATTTTAATTTGTCTACTTACCAAATCAAACTAACAGACTGCTGCTAAAGCCGCATCTCTCAGACTTAAAGGCCCCAACGTGCACACCACACCAACTGAGTTCACGTTTTTGAGAACATTGAACTGAACAATGTTTTTTTTGTACATTATGATGTTTAAGTGACCCAAGCTTATCCTGATGTCATCTAACAATAATGTATTTGATGTGAGCAAAAGATTTAAGCTTGATTTCCTTGGCTTTGACTTCACTTTATATTCGAAAATATTTACTGAAGGCTCAAGCGCCAAACCTAAATATTAAGAGTTACCATGTGCCAACAAAACTGCAGCTATATTCTGTTACATTTTTTATATATTTTTTTTCTTACACCATCTTACAGGTAAGAAGCTGAAGTAGGTGAACAATTATATTTAACTTACAAGACAGGAGATTTGTGTCAGCTAAAGTCTGTAGTGGAGCCAAACTTTCACTGTACAATGTTCAGTTGAAAGTTCTCAAAAAAGTGAATTCTGTCGGTGCGCACCGTTCGTGGACAACACTGCGATGACATTGGGGCCTTTAATTCTGAGACATTCAGCTTTGGCAGCAGTCTGTTAGTTTGATTTGGTAAGGAGATTGTGGTTTCGTAGCTTTCTTGTGATAAAAATTATATTCAAATCATCTGGAGGTTTTTTTTTCTAATTTTGACTCTGGAATTACAAAAGAAAAGTTCAGTGAGTGATTTTTACTATCTTGCCGTTATTGTGCACTGCTGTTGATTTTTGACTGTGCGTTGCCCAGTGCCAGTAATCTGAGTGTTAAAATATGACCCCATTTGCAAATGTAGTTGATATGGAGCACTTTTTATTTTTTTGTCAAAAGGTATGTTTTCTGTTCAGAACAGCACCAGAATTGGTGAACAGAAACAGCTGTTTTTCAAATGTGTAATCAACTAAATACAGCTTTCAAACTTTTGAGATGTAAAACGACAAATTAACAAGAAAAAGAAAGTGACGTTGGAGCTGTGAACTTGGTTGAGAATGAATCAGCTCACTCACACTGGCTGAGCTGAATATAGGACCAGGTTAAGGATGAACTGAAAGCCACTATTTTTTGCGTATTTTTGACCATGAAATACAAACTAGAACCTTGCTGAACACTGGAAACCTCGCTGAAGCTGCACTGAAAAAAAAAAGTAAAAGAAAAATGTGAAATAGAAATAAATATACACCCAAAGGTCGCCAAGGGGAGACGGCATGGTGAGGTGAACACAGACCCAGAGGTGCACACAGCGGTACAATGGCTTCCTGCAATCAAGACGGTACGGAGCAAAATATCACAAATTTTGCAGATAGCAAAATGGAGAACAATAATAGCGTAAAAGCACGATGCCCTGTGCAAGTTAGGGAGGGGAAAAAAACAGGTAATCTTGCATAGCCATTTTCAGGTGTCTGGAATTGAAGCACGTGTTGAGAGGAAGTGCCATGTTTTCAAATCTGATACAAACTTCCCAAAATAACCACTGGCTGCACTGAATGTGATTCCTGCAGTCAGATAACTACCTCTACCCCCCCAACCCCCCTTTTCCTTCTTCCTACTTTCTGTCAGGCGTTTTGCTCCCTGTTTAAGTGCACGCTTTCATCATTCTACATAAGAAAAAAAACACACATCCTCTTTGCTCTGATGAAAGCCCCATCTGCCCTCGAGAGTAATGGAGCGAACTGCAACACGCCACGCCGAAGACGCATTTCCTTGCTGGTCAGGGCGCACAGACATCGGCGCTCGTCCTCGCCTCTCCTCGTCTCTAAGACCCCGGGGGCCCAGTTCGCTCGGTCAGCGGGGGGCCTTGTTGTCTTTTGTCTATTTGTGTTTGTTCCCTGCGTAGTTGAAAGAGGAGAACGGTTTCTGTTTCGGGACGTTACCTGATGGATATTTACGCAGCTGCGAGGCCGTGAAGGGAACCTTTGATATCTTTTTGAGGCTCACACAAACACGAGCCGTGAGCAGATTCTCTCGGCGGAGCCGCGCTGAGACGATGCGCAACGAGCGTAAGCTGCACTCGACGTCGTACAGCTGTCCGTCCCCGTCAGCCAGGAGTTGACCTCTGAGTCCGACTTTGCGACCCCGGGGGTGGTGTTGGTGCAGAGGTCGTGGTTAAAATAAATCCTGGAGACTGGGTAAACAGGATGCACCCACCCAGGAACAGGACACTCATCAGCAATCGCATGAAACACTGCTCTCAGTGAAGAAGAAGGAAAAACGCAGCAATCTCTAAATAATATTTCTGCAGAGTATTAGTAAAAATGTTCTGTTCTGCTATATAATAGTACGAGCTGCTTAGCAACAAAACAGGTTCCCAGCGTTCACGCAGGATTCTCCAACAGTCGAATGCACTGCGATTTATTTAAAGACGATGGGTGTACTTGTGAGAACGAACAGAAATGTCAAGGTATTACTTAGTGAAGTAGGGTTTCGTGCAGCCAATCGCAGAGAACCATGATGCACCGGTAATGAAGGTGCAAACAACTCTGTCATTTGCCCATTAGTCATATGCCTCCTAATACCTCCTCCACTCTTGTTGGAGGGACTAGCGCGTCAGTTTTTCTTTTTCCACTTGGCTTTTGCCAACTTGCAGCCGATCCAGCTGTGATCGCTGTACGGACAGCACCGCTTCTCTCTCCATCCCACTCCATCCTTCCTGCCACGAATGGTCACTCAGGCTGCTAACCGCCAGGAGACAGCATCAGTTTGAGAGAAATCGAATGAAAATGAATCAGAAACATGTGGGCAACAATTTAGCAACTGGAGAAAAGCAGACCTTGCTAAAAGAAAGATGTGTTTTTTGTGTGTGTTTTGTGTGTCAAAGAGCTAAATTGGATTTCTTTAAAAATGTTCCAAGCAAAAAATAAGACTCAGGGACAAAATGTTGTCCTGTGGTGCCATGTAAGAGTATTTATATCTCTTAGACGTTGTTTTACAATTACAAACTTTGATGTATTTTTATTGGGATTTTGTTTGAAATACTAGCACAAAGAATCACAAATATTTGATGGAAGGACAATGTTACAAAGTTATAACTTTCTTTTTTTACTAATAAAATTCAAACCTTAGATAAAATCCAGCAGAACCGGCTTTGTTTCAAAAGTCACCCCATTAAGTACGTCCTCTGGAATGATATTTAACTTTAGCACAAATCTAGCTGTGCAGGCCAGAGGACACCAGTGAACAAACACACAGAAAAAATAAAAAAAATCTCAGGTAATGAGAGTGTCACACTTGCAAACCTACAAATGTAAGATCATCCACATAATCTAAAAAGCCAGGAGATTTTTAAGAGCCAGAAGGTCAATGGTATCTACGGAGGAGCTGGAGACGGATACATAAACAGGAACTCCTCTTTGGAGCTTCCCACATGCCATGTTGGCAACACAGCAGACATATAAAAGGTGCAAAATGGTAAATGGACTGAATCTCCATTCTAATGCAGGTTCATAGTGATACCGACCAGTAGGAGTATCAAACTAGAGCCACGTTTACTCAATTGCCATCACACATTTGCACACATTCACGCGCATGGGGTTAAATTTCTTGCCCAGAGCTGCTCACGGCTTATATGTTGCGAGAAATCTACTCCACCCACAGAGCCACAGTCATCCCAGTCAAATCAGAGTATACGTTTGAACTTTTTGCCCGTGCTTGTTGCTCTAGCATGGCCAAACGTGGACAAAACGAAACTTATGAAAGACATCTGTTCATGCTGTGTGATCTTCAGTCTTTA
The DNA here is from genome assembly GCA_903067075.1 of Micropoecilia bifurca. Taxonomy (NCBI): domain Eukaryota; kingdom Metazoa; phylum Chordata; class Actinopteri; order Cyprinodontiformes; family Poeciliidae; genus Micropoecilia; species Micropoecilia bifurca. Next base: position 30,462 of record CAEGAF010042783.1, on the reverse strand, counting down.
AAATAACAGGCTGCTGCAGCTTACTGTCTGTTTGTTGTAGAAATAGAAACAAACAAAAAAAAGTCTCGGTGTAAGTATGTGTGCACTTTCAGTACTGCAGGTACGCATTTAGCTCTTGGGTGGTTTCTCACAGCTGCCGTATGTCAAATGCTCTTGGTTGCTGGTGTCCTCCACTGCTCTTTCCTCTGACAAGATCAGGCACATTTCAGAAGTTGCTCCGGTGACCTTTAGCAGCTGTAGGGGTGAAATTACCTCGGAGAGCCGTTTTTTTATTTTTCTTCGCGCCGCTTTTGTGCATCTGTAGCTCTGCCTATTGTAGCTGTTCTGAGTTACAGGGCCACCACATAACCCATTTGCATAGAAGGAACTGACCTAGATCCTGTAAGGTAGTAGCACAGTTTCTTACCTTTACACCTTCTTCTCAGTACATGACAGGAGTTAATTGCACAGTTTTTCCACATGCAGTAAAACCCCAGGCTGACAATGTGGTATTAACCCTTCCTCTATGATTACATGCTGCTGAATGGCATAGCAGGAAAGCTCAAGTCAGGGCTGAGGATTGGTAGCGTGTCAGTTCAGCGCCGTACTTCTAACTGGGTCTCCTCTGTAACCCGACACACTTTCAGGTCTCCTGAGCCTCACATTCTGGGGATTATCAGTCTTGTTGCCTCATTAGGCCTGTGCTAGACTATAAGTTGCTCCAGGACTTATGTTGCGTCAGTCAAAAAAAAAAAAAAAATGCATCGTGAACTATGGATTTGTTCCTTCCAGCTTTCAGCCATGTTGCCTTTAGTGGCTGCAGTGGTAATGTCTAATCCTTGGTTTACATTAACATTTAACAAAACACTGCAAGCTGTAGAACCAACCAAACACTTATGTTCTGGGAAATGTGGTAACTGTGGAAAGCGAATTCCTTGCTCATCACCCACAAACAATACGACTTCTCACACTAAGCACATAATCTAAAAAGGGCAGGCCGGCAATTTGGATGCCCTCCAACAGGTATTCATTGCCGCCGGAACAGTCAGGGCATATTTGTTACCCCGTCTCTGCCAGCGCCCATCATCGGCCTCACCTTTGTGATCCACCTTGCCCTGTCTCGACTCGGCCGCCCTTCCATCTATCCACCCTCTTGCCCCACTGCATTAGCGGCCATGGCCCTGCGAGTTATGGAACGGCGTGACGGTGTGTCGAAACAGTTGAGGTCACAGATACAGACAGAGGGCGTGAAGACTTGTGTGCTGAATGCCAATGAGACGGTCCCTCCTCCAGCCGGGAGCGAAGCAGAGATAAGCATGCACCCCCTCCTTCCCTCGGAGACACCAGGAAGGGCAAAGATCCTGCTAATCAACCAAGAGTACAGCTGTGTGTGAGAGATGTCAGCATTAAGCACCGAGTAAAAGGGCAGAAATCCCTCTTAGGGAGTGAGAGTCTCCGCTCTTCTCCAACACAAACTGTTTCTGACAACTACACCCCCCTCCCCCCCCCCCCCAACCTCCCTGCTTCTTGTGTTTTTGTTCCCTTTCTGCCTCTTCTTTTTTTTTTCCTTGCCTTGCAGAGCACTTAGCGAGGAAACACCAGTTGTATGCGTGGGTTTGACAAAGTTTCCACTGAGAAAAAGGTGTATTTAAGACCTCCTCAAATAAGAGGTGTGTGCAACCATTAAAAAACAAACAAACAAAGAAACAAACAAAAAAAAAACATTTGGAGTGCATGTATGATGATTTGATAAAAAGCTACCACAATAACCGTCAGGATCTAAATAACTATACATTACAAAAATCTGAAAACCAAATAAACTCAAACCTCCCCCATGTACCTGCAGCATTTTTGCTCCCATCCCTAGAAACCTCACACTTAGCCTGACACACCTTTTCATACCATTTAACTACAAATGGAGATAATTGTGTGCAAATGGGTGCAGTTTTGAAGGATAAGAACCCCGGTGCTCATGGCTCTCTGTGTGTGTCAGTGTGTAATCGCATGGGCCCGAACATGCACGTGTGCGGTTACCATTAATGGTGTTTATTTAGCTTTTTTTGGGGGAAGCCCTCTGCCCATTGTTCATTAAAGCCTATATATGGTAATGTAAACAGAGCGGCTTCGTAACTCCTCCTGAGCTACACACAAAGCTGAATGAACACAGGAAGGCTCACTCTGGCAGGAAGTGGCTGCCGCTGCCATGGCAACAAACTGAAACCTGAAGCGGTGAGGGAGACTCGCCTTTCTCACCGTCTTGACGTCATTTCGAGTACACACTACGACCGAGAGGCAAACAGCCACAGGGCGCACGCAGTCAAACAAAGGCGGAGGGAACTTTTTTTTTCTTTTTCTTTTTCTGAAAGCTTGCAGTGAAACGCAGAAAGGGCAGTTCTCTTGAAAATCATGATTCTGTGCTGAGCTGTGCAAACAGATAAAGGTTTTTTTTGTTTTTTTTTTTAAGAGCACTGTGTTGGAAAATCCCCCATATGTTCAACACTCTCACCGACAACAATGCAAAAGCGGCATGAGAACTACGAGAAAAGCACACAAGTGTGACTGATTAGTATTAAAGCGCCAAGTTAACAGTATGATTACAGGCACACATTTAAGCTATAATAGTGCTTTTGCAGATTTGTGGTGTGTGAACCAAGTGCAGCTTCTTCGTTCACACAACCAGACGCAACGAGGCTGCCGTGTTCAGTCATCACCAAATAAAATGCCAGCAGGATATTTGTGTTGAGTCTGCATTCCTATTGTATAAAACATGGCAATGTTTGTGTGCATAATCTATTTATAGATTCTTTCCCTCTATTTTGGTTTCCTGGTCTCAACCATTACATCATTATTCAATCAAGACTTTACACAGCATGTTGCAAAACTATTCACGGCCCTTGAGGTTATTCATGTTTAAGTTTTTTTTATGTTTGCATATTATTTATCTATATCCTTACAAAGAAAAGCTACAGCTACAAAGGGTGAATTGAGGAGTTGCATGGCGCAGTGCTTAGCATACATGGGCTACAGACGTTGACACGTCACAAATATTTCTGAAAAATAAAAATAAAAAACGTTCAGTTTGTATTCAGAGCCCTTTTCTCTGACACCCTTCAGCAGAACTCCAAGGCAAAAAAAGGAGTACAAAACAAAGTGAAAGTGACAAAAAAATCACACTTTTGAGGCATGAATACGTTGCCTTGTATTTTATTTGTTTCTCTTGCTTTATGTGTGTGACGCATAAAACAAGTAAAAGCTGTTTTGGAAGAAAGCGTACTTCTTGTGCAACATGCTAATGAGATATAAGTGAACTGGTGACCCTGCAGAGATGCTCTGTCTCTGTTGCTCAGAAACTTTCCCACAAATTATAACAGGTTTTTCTGTGCGTGTCAGTAAGAATTGCTTATGTAAAATCATAACTGTAAGTATACCGCAATATAGAATTGAGTATGAAAAAGCAATTGTGCTTGTTTGCAAAAACATCCACAATTGACTTTGACTTTCTCAAATCTGCCAAACCCACATATTACTAAATTTGGACAAAATGATCTCTGATAAAACAATTCATTATATTTTTGTTTATTGTTGTTCTTTGGATTTGTAACATGAAGTTTTATTTTAGTTCATGACAATCACCTGACCTCTTCTTTTATAGGTTGACTTGGCAATAACATCAATTTTGAAAGTACAAAAACATGTCAGTCTTTGTGACAAAGCCAGACTCTGTGGGCGCCATGGTGGCTCATGGGTTAGCAACGTTGCCTTGTAGCAGGAAGGCATTGGACTCAAAACCCGTTGGACTCAAAACCTCGTTCAGGCCTTTTTTTTTTTTTTGCCTGGTCCTAAATCTGCCTGGGGTCTGTGTGTGGTTATGCTGCAGTGCCTCTGTGTTGGACATGCGGTGGACTGGGTGACTCGACCAAGGTGTGTTCTGCCCCATGCCTCATAAGTGATGAAGATCCTGAACAGCATCGAGAGTATTAAACAAGTACTGCATGGACTCTAATCCTACTAATCTGAGGTAATGCACTGTTTTTTTTCTAAGATGAGCGATCAGGAGGTTTAAAAATGAAGTTGTTTTTCTTTCAAGCCATCCACCACAGTAGCTGCTTTAAGGAGTTTTAAAATATAACCTATTGCCCATGAGAAGTTACCAGCCTGAATGAGCAAATCCAGATTCTCTGTCAACTTAAAGTGAACTATATTTTAAACTTCAAAAAAAGATCAAAGGAGAATAATTTAAGGGAAAGTGTATTTCAGAGCACGTTCAGACATTTCTGCAGGCCATTCTGGGTAAAGACCAGATAGATCTTTACATTTGAGAGCATTTTTGAAATCTCTGAGTTGTTTTGCCATGATAGCTGTGCTAACTGGAGAAACTGTTTCCGTAAGATATTGAAACTAATCTGTCTGTTCCACATTGACTTTGTCCTTGAGCTTGTTTGACCCTGAGTGCTCCGCTACTCAGCAGGCAAGGAGTTGCATCTCCAGATAAAACAGACAGATAACAACAACCGGTCTCCGCTGAAAGACTTGGGAAAATTATGTCCAGTGCTGCATAATCTTCTTCTTCTTCAAAAAAAAAATCGAAATCAGCCTAAATCTGTGTCTGCAGGTCAAAGACCATAGATCAAACATCACCACCTCATACATATAGTTGTTATGAACACACACCAGCATTTTTTGTGGTTTAGCATCAGAAGTCGTATTCCTTTATTTACTCTAAAGTATTTAACAAGTTTCTTTAAATATTGTAGCCGAAGAGGTTTTCGAAAATATCCAATAATCAAACTGAAGTTACCCATGTGATTAAATATAACAAATACCTCATTCAAAATCCAAACCAATAGACAATATTTCATTTGTTTTACATTTTTATGTCATCCAAAGCTCCCAACGGGGCTGCAGGTGTCATCTGCAAACATTAGAAGGCACTTCTGAGCACATCTGCTGTCGATTGCAGCAACTTTTTAAAGAAAAGATGGGAATACGATTTTGTTTGACCCCTCGAGCCTAAATCGCCAGACAACAAACTTCTTTTAAAAACGTAGTGGGGAAGGGCAGGGTTCACAACACTCTGCGCATGTTGTTGGGGGTTCATACAATGAGACACGTGCAACAAGACAGGGAGGCTTAGGAGAGAAGGCCTGAGGAAATGCAAATGGGGTAAGCCCCAAATCCACCACCGCACGCACTGTGACGCCATGGAGTTTGTGTTACTGGAGCTCCTGCCACTGTTTTTAAATGTGCACTGAGACACACGAGTACTTTGCAATGAACACCTGCCTGTTGGTCCAATAATGACTCCTTGTCCCTCCTTCCTATACTCACCCCTTTCTTATATCCCTATAAAAGATGAGAAACAGGTGCTGGAGGATCGTGGATGTTATTAGTCCATTTATACACCGCTCAAATAAACACACACACAGACTGGTAAATATTGGCCTACTGTGAACATATAGTTGTCTTGGATTATGATAATTAATCTCTCAAAAGATTGTTATGTCTCATTTACACCTGCTGTATTCTATAATCAGTTGAAGAGCCAAAATTCAGAGCAAATTCCCCAGTACGGATCATTGGGTATTAAAACTACTGGGCCTGACTTTTCTGTAAAATGTTATAAAGTCAATTCACATGTCGTCTTTTTAACCTATAGAACATGTCAGTGTTAGTTTCTTTTGGTAGCTGGCTATAAAATGCATGTGTCAGATGAAATACACTCTCCATAAAGCGAACTTTCATCTACACGTGACTTTATGACGTCACAGAAAGCAAATGGCATCGGCTCAACAACTGGACTCAGAGATTAGTAATTGGTAGTGCATGAGTCTTGCAGCAAAGAAGTCCTACTTCTATGGGAGAACGCTGCTTGGATTTCAGGAAAACTTGGCAAACTAGAAAACTTGATATATCTAGAAATATCCAGTTAAGAAGATGACAGAAGACTGGGAGATTTATTGTTAAAAATCTACAGCAGCAATTACCAAGTATGTAAAAAACCTATGTGGGAACATATCAGGGAACAACTAAACAATGCACTGTTTAGTTGGCTAGAGAATTTTATTTGATCTTTTTGTCATTTTCATTGCAAGCATCAATCCATGAACACCTACCATTTTATATCTTTAAATGAATTTGTATGTGCCTTGTTGTACTTTTTAAGAGTTCTATAAAAAGCAGATAAAGCTTAGGCATACCATGTCGTTGCTTCATTTTCAGTTGCATTCAAGATGATTGAACATATCAAATTTTTCCTTTTGTAAGTTATAGTCCTAAGAAAAATGAAAAAAAAAAAAAAAATATCAGGCTATGTTGGTCCATATTCGAAGAAAACTGAATATTAGTACTGGGCAGAAAAAAAATCAAACTTTTCCACTTATTAATAAATGAGATGAATACAAATATTTTGACATTTTAAAATGTCAAAAAGGTAAAGTTTTTTTCCAAAGTAAAAGCAGGTGTATGATTCACCAAACTGGCCATAAGTCAACAGTTTTATGTAAGATTGACGGCGTTGTTTTTCAGGGTTGTCTGAAAACAAACATCACAAGCCATCCAGCAGCTACTCTTGATTATGATCCAGTTGTATATGATGGGATCAGTAGATCACCCGAGACCCTGTCGCCATGCCGCCCTCCCGGCCTCATCTTCCAGAACCGTAGGGGGCCTCTGGTGCGCCGGGTCGGGGGGCTTGATCAATAGGGATTTAGTGTGTTTGTCGGCGAGCGTTATGTGTCTGCAGTGGTCGGTTTCTGTTACCCGGCCTGCATTTGTGTTTCCATCTGGGCGTGCAGTTAAGTGATGCTGGGAGGGGGTTGCTGTGTCTTTTAGTCTAGTGCTATAGTTGTGACTGATAGGACGGTGGGGCCCCGGCGTGCGGAGGCCCAGGGGAGCGGCTCTGTATTGGCAGACTCTGCGGAGAGGCTTTCTGTTCCTCCATCGATCTCAACATGTCAATTAGACAGACTGAAATAAATGTGCCCTGAACCTCAGTGAGCTGCCCGTATGAGGAGGCTCCCATGTAAACGACACCCACACATCAACCCCCATGTCACCGGAGCCAAAGGGCCCCGTGGGTTAGAATTGACCAAGAGCTTTTCCATTGCACAGATTGTTTTTCGCTTTGACCCGAGGACTGGCCTGAGAAAATTTCAGACAATGTTTCTGACGCTGTGGACATCCTGTTGACGAGCTGCCTTTTATGGGTAAAACTTTAGGTTCTCTCTTGCTAAAAACATTTGTTATCCAACAGTGCAAGGAGCTACTTTTTCAAGACATCCAAGATGTTTATATAAGTATGTGTGCTGCCTGAGGTGCCTGGCTGTATACGATGGGATAAAAAACAGCAAACAGAATCATCTAATATCCCGTTTTAGTACAGAAGTGTTAACATGGAATTGGAATAAAAACAAAACTGTCTGAAACCAGAGACTGACTTGGCAAATAGTTAGTCAGATCATTTAAATCCACATTTTATACAGATAATACTTTAAAAATAGCAACAAAAACAATATGATTTTCTGAACGAGAAGCATGTGTATATAATTCCTGGTAAATGTTAGATGGTCTGCACCTGTGCAGCGCTGTATCAAGCACCAGGACTCCAATTTCTCTACTACTTTTGAGTCGTTCACTCGTTCATTCACACTACTGGTGGTACGGCACGTTGTAGAGACAGCTGCCCTGGGACAGACTGACAGAAGTGTGGCTTTCAATCAATCAGTGCCACCAGGCCATCTGATCACCAGCAGTGTTTTTGATAGTTGTTATATTTGAAGAATATTTTTATTCAGATTTCATCAATAATTGCTTAGGGTATTTGTAATAAACACAAAGCTCAACATATAGGAGCAAATAGTTATTAATAAAATATATGGCGGTTTAAAAAACAAGTTTTGAAATATAATCAATGGGGCAGATGTTAAAGGGTAAATGTCCAAATTAGGAGTTAGTAAGCAAATTAACATTTCATGCATGGATATGAAAAACTACTTATTGCTCTTAGTAAAACACACCAATCCTGGCAAGATTGGTTGAAGATTTTTAATGGTCCACACAATTTTTTTGAGGTCAGGACTTTGGGAAGGGAACTCTGAAGGCTTAGTGTTGGCAAGTCTCATCCAACTGACCCATAAAGGCTAAAGTCAGCCGTAAACCAGAAATTTCTGAGTGAGTCCACAGTGAAACACATTTAACACCAACAGGAACTGAGAGGGTGCCAATCAAGAAAGAAGTCCCTGTTACAAAACCAACACCTTCAAGATGTTCTGATATTCACAGCTGCCCAAAGGGACAACCCAATTATCTTCCAAAAAGAAAGTTGCATGGTGAGACGAAACAAAGTTTTTTGGGGGTGGGGGGGTTGGCCAAAATGACAAAAGGAGGCCTTAATCATTGGGACAACATGTTGGGGGCCCTGGTGACTCTGGATGGAATGAGAAAGATGGAGGATTACCCCATATTATGTCTGTTTTACCATAAAGCGAAAGCTTGTGGTTGAAACTTTGAAACATTCTGGTGTGTCATTGTGGTACCTTATCAATTTCAGATCCAATTGTATTGCCATTGCACATGTCAACACAGTGCATGTTACATTTAACCAGTAATGAAATAACATACAGTGGAGTAATGCACAGATGTGAATGGATTTTAACTACCTACCTCAGCCAGCCATTTGTCTACGCATTGGAGTACACCGTAATGACTTAAACATATGTACAGTATACAGTTTGTCAAGGTACATTGACTAATTATGCAAGCATGTATTTGACCCAGGTCATTAAACTCCATGTTGATTAGAAGAAATCCACAATAAAATCAAGCTTTTCCTCCCAATTCTTAGAATCAGCTAAAAAGAGAATCATTCAAATGATAAAAGATGCCTCTGGATGATGTGAGAACAAGGACCTCTGACTGTAACTAAATATACCTTTTCCTCAGAATGTGCTTCAAAATCTTATTTGTCTACTTATCTGAACAAAGACTTTGCGGTTGGAAACATTCAGACCCACACAGACACAAACAGCGTTTTGGAGAACACAGGATTAGAGCATAAAATTGACTGTGTCCCAACAAGTCGACTGTTATAGAGATGGATTGGTGGTGAAGCCTCTTGAAGCTAATGCCTGGGAGAAGTGGGCGAAGCCCTGACTGGAGGTAATAAACCGGTACTACCTCTGTCTCTTCCCCCTCACTACATCACCTCTCCTCTGCCATATTCACCGTCCTCCATCACCCAGGCTCTTCACGCCTCTTTCCCCCCCTGAACAGACGGCCCTGTGAGAGGACGTCCTCCCCGCCCTCCTCCTGCCCCACCCCTTCCCGTCTGCCTTTTCTGCCCTGATCAGAAGGATTTACCGTGCGCCCGGCCACAGGTCCCAGCCGGTCACGCACACACCCTCTGGGTCGATCCAGGTCAAATTCAATTTGTAAGATATTATGTATTGATCCCTGTGCTCTGTCCTGTGTCCCTCCCAGCCCTCGGTGAAGCTGTGGCGGTGAAGCATATTGACCCAGATGCATGATTCCTCGGATCGTCATCATCATGGTCATCGTCGTCGTTGTCACAGAAGTGTGGCGGTCTGAGCCGGTGTTGGGGTTGGTGGCCTTGGGCTTTTTACTGGTGACCCTTTGTTACATCTGCTGGTCAAAATTCCCATTAAGATTTGCAAAGCTTGTTTGCAGAATTTTATTATTTTTACTTTGTGATCGATTATATAGTTTTTCTACATTGTAAAAAGAATGTGGAAAAACATGAGCATTTTTATTTTTTGCTTTCTTGTGCTACTTTATTTGCCATATTTATTTATTCATTCTTTATTGAGAGCAAATAATCTCATCTCCCAGTTCTTCCGCTAAGGGTTTTATGGCGCCATTTAGCTGAAAAACGGGGTCTAAATCTTTCGGGTCAATAGCTGCTCCCCAGTCTCTCTATCAAATCCACAACTAAATAATTCAAGTGAGATAGTTAAACCCCTCAGAAAATAAATTGCAAAGGGGGGAAAAAAGCCCTCAGTGTAATTTGGATTTTAGATTTATGAGCATGACATACACCGCTGTGAGCAGTGGAGGGAGGGGAAGGTAGGTGCCATTCATAAATTTGCAGGTTAAATCAATGAGTGCTCCATCTGGATAAATTAAGATCCGCAGAGCTTTTATGACTTTCCCTAATACATTTACATCAAATATTCAGGAGGCTTGATCACTTTGCTGTTAGATAGATCATGAAATAACAATGTTGTCAAAACAAAACAGTACCAGCCCGGCAAAAGCGTTTAAATCCTTTGAAATTGTTCACATTTCGTCACTTTGCAACCACAGATTTCATTGCGCCCACATGTTTTCAAGCCTTTTTTCTTTTTGACAACTTCATATAAATTCACTGAAACCATCTGACTCTGGAAGTCATGGCGTCTTCTCATGCGTATTTCAGAGGTTTTTCTTTTCAAAGAATAGCATCTCCATTCCATGATGCTGCCAGCACCACGTTTTACAGTTAGGATGGATGAAGCAGAGTGTGAAGTCATTTTATGAAAATGTAAAAAGTGTATTTCTTCCCTCAAAAACTCCAAATATTGTGTCCCTATAAATTCAATTTCTAGAAGAAACGGGTGAATATGACTGGACTGTAAAGGTTTCCTGGTTTAGGGAGATTGATTGAATCGCGCAATAAAGTCCTGATTTAAAACACACTGCTATGTTATCCATAAAATATCTGTTGTGTTCCTTGATCTGCATGATACCGTTTGTTCACTAATGCTCTCTGAGGCTTTTACAAAATAACTGTATCTATGCTCAGTCTGAATTACACACAGTAGCATCCATTTTTAACATAATTGGTTGGGTATTAATTAGGGGTATCAGAGGAGGCAGATTCACACCTGCCTTGTGCTACCTTGTGTTGGTCAGCCACAGTTAAACACTTTCTGGTTTGAAAGGTGTCAAAATAGGGAAACATTCATTGCCTCAGTTCCATTCTGTAACACATGCATGTCACCACAGGAAAAAAAAAGAAGAAAGATAGTCCTTCAGACCTGGATCCCGTCAAATTCATAATGGAGTACCACAAACATCCGACACATAAGCAGATGAGCAAAGGTTTTGCATGGCTGCTGCTGATAAGAAAAATAAGGTCAGGCGCTAACGGGGGAGAAAGCGCAACGCCAAGGTGAGCAATGGCCATGACATTTTCGCAAACCAGGCTAATTCCCCAGAAAATTTTGAAAGGGCACGTTGCACATTATTGCATCACGACGGTGATCGCGTTCAAAGCATATCACTCTGTTTTCCACTGAAGCTCATTTACTCTAGGCGCGAGTAATGTTCTTTGTCAAAGAGCCACCAGCTGTCCCAAGAAACACATATCTAAATTACCACACTTCATGGTCGCGCGTTCCAAAACAAAGCTTGAAAGTGGAAATCCGCTAAAGTTACAGAGTAGAACGAAGCAATAATCTATAAAGAGCAACCATCATTTCGCTTCTTAAATCCACTAGACTTTGCACTCAAAGCTTTGGTCCCAGATTGAGGATGCGAGCAGCACACGTGGATGACTTTTTTGTGTGTGTGGACATGGGCTCCAACCAGGAGAGAGACAGAGAAAAGGCAGAAGGCAGTTTGAAGGGAGCCACTGTGGAGTTTCCTAGTCATATTGTGGGATTCCCTTCGCTTACCCGTCCACATCCCGCCCCGACAAGGAAGCATGAAACACTCTGTGACTCCCCTGGGAGGAAACACGAGCCCGCTCTGCTTTGTGACTCACCATGACCTCCAGCCGAACCCTTTATCACATGCTTGTTTTAGAAGTACCCAAGAGGAAATGGAATGTGCCAGGAATACGGATGCATTTGCTGGAACTGTATTTGTATTTGCATTTCAGAGTACGCAGAGCACTTTTTGTTGATGTTGTTGTTTCGCCGTACTGCTTCAAACCTCGCAGTGGGCAGAATACATTTAGTCTCAGCAGAGATATCGCGTAAAGTAGAGTCACATGGTCAAGTTAGTCATTTCCTCCATGAAAACTGCGACACCTTGCATGTCCCATAAATGTTATCAGATGGTTCAAATTCCTGGAACTGCGTGTAAAAATGCACACGTTAAGACATGTTGAGTGCGTAACCTTAAGTTCTCGCCCAGTGCCTGCACAAAGCAGGTTAAGGTAAAGAGATGTGTGGATTTAAATGTGATGACTGGATGACCGTCGATGACTCGAGCTGCGCCTACACGTCTGGATGTTTTTTATTTTTTTATTTGCTAGAGCACAGCGCATCACCAGCTTCTGAAAGAGTAAAGCGGCATCATGTCATGTACTGCACACCTTTCACAAAGTTCTCTTGTTTCAGAAGACTACAGAATCATTTCCAAAGAAGCATTTGAGATCATCACAATGTTTGGGAGATAACACTTGGAACTAAATTTTCCAGTGTCAAGGCTTTTCGCCTTCTTGGAGCCTCACAATGTTTTTAAATATTCTATTTTTTTTTCTTTTAGGCAGAATGACAAACTTTGCCCTCACTATCTGCCTTGCAAAATTGGTCTACAATAATTTCTTTTAAACTAATGCATGTAAAGCCTCTTACGTGCACTTGTCAAACAAATGTAGTTTTGAGCATTGCTGAATGTTATTATATTTTCTAACTAAACACTATCTTTAAATGTGATAACCAGAAATAAAAGAGGGATATCCTCTTTATAAAAACTCTAAAATGCTCAAAACTAAACATAGATTAGTCTTCAATTAGCTCACAAAATAGAAGTGGCGATCACTTTGATAAGAGTTCCCAGAAATCCTATGCAAAACGTTGCAGAGCAGCGACTTACTTTTAAAGGTTAGCGCTACAGGCAGCTCAGACGCACGACGCTAATTATGGACCTAATGAATAACTTCAGCCGTCACAGTCCAATATCAGCATATGTGGATTTTCAAACCCCTGGCAAGCATTAAAACATAATTTCTTGCTAATTTCTTGTTATTCACTTGAAAGCAATATAATTAGTCCTTGGGAGGAGTAATTTTTTACACTTCTTATACAATTACTTACCCATAATTCCCCCTTATCATGGCAAATTAAGGCTGATTCAGTCATCATTAAGAACTAAATTTATTCCTCTGCTGTCTAAGTTTAGACAAATTGTACATTTTTGGACAGGGCAATCCACATATACTCTGTATGAAAAGATTATTGACAGAACACCTTTGTGGATTTGTGTCTGTAGACGTAGATCATTTTTATGACCTGCTCAACATTTTCAAGCAAACCTATTTGCTTCCGCAGTCGTAGCCTGTTTTTATTCTCTGCTTTCATACAGGAAGTCGTGCAAATCTGGAGCCACATCCCCTGGAGAAAAGTTTCTCCCTTTCATTACATTTTAAATAATTCACTATATACAATGGGGGTTTTTTATTGTAAAGTATTTACCTGTTTGACTCAGTTATGACTTGGTTGAGTCTGTTTTTCGTCTCTCATCACAATCCATGTGGCGTCGCTTTCCATTTACGCTCGAAGGTTTAAACTCAAACCTGGGAATTGTGTCAGAGCCAATTTAAGCATGTTCCAGTTAAGGTTTGGAAAACCATTAGGGTTTGTCAGTTGTTTCTTTCAATAAACCTAAGTTACAAGTCCACTCATAGTAATTCAGGCAAACAGCGGCTTTCCTACATTGCCAGAATGTGACTGATGTATTCAGAGAAAAACAGACAAAAATACAAATTGGCAATTTATTTCACTGCTTTACGCTCACTGATTTCTGGAAGTTTGTTTGATGTTGCTTTTTTTGTCTTTCTCATTTAGATGTTTGGAGATATAGACAAATACTGCAATTTTTTTTTTATTTTCATTAAAAAATAATTTTTAATTGTGCTTCTCTTAAGTCCACCCATTTGGCTCATTTGATTTTATTTAGAGATCAGCTCCTTTAAGAAATAATGTTGTTTTTGGCATTGTACCATTTAACATTTCAAGATTTAATATTTGTAAGTACAAAATATTTGCAGTTTACAGTCACAATTTACACCCTCTGTAAAATGCAGTAGACGCTACAGAAATTTTTGAAACATAAAACTACCGACCTCACTAAATGACCAAAGGAATTTGCTTAGCTGTCTTCACACAAACCTTTTGCAATCTAGAACAGTTTTTATGTAAAATTAAACTTAGAAAATGTTCAAGGGAGTTTTGGACCATTCTTCCAGAATCATATCTTTAAGGTCAAACAGGGATGTTTGACATGCGGCCTCAGCTCTAATTCACCTTAAAAGATGGTCAGTAAAGTCCATCAATCCCAATTTTGCTCCTCCACTTGTATTTTTTTTGCTCTTTGCACCGGTTCGCAATCAAGTTGTAACAGAAAGAAGACGTAACCGAACTTTTCCCACAAAGTTGGTGGTATAAAATGTTCCAAATTATCTCAGTACTCTGCAGATTTAGGAGTTACTTTAACTGGAACTCCTGAAAAACATCTGCACACCAAAATCCCTTCTGCATATCACTTTACTCCTGAGAATGCAATCAGGCACATGCCATTCCTCTGGAAACTGCCAGTGGACATTCTCCAGTGGACTGTCAAACAGAGAGGCATGACTTTCCACTTCAGAGAACGAGTCTCTACTGCCTTTCAGTATAGCATGCTTTATATCACTGCATCAGACGCTGAGAGATGTACATGGCGACGTAAGCCATGAAAATCTATTTCATAAATCTTTGTAAAGACTGTTCTTGAGCCCATTTGAAGGCAAAACAAAGGAGGCCTGCGGTTACTGATGCTGCAGAAGGTTGGTGACCTCTGCACATGGTAGGCCTCACCATCCGCTGACCCCACTCTGTGATTCTGATGTGGTCTACAAGTTCATTGTTGAGTTGTTGACGTTTCTACTCCCACTTTGTGATAGTGCCAGTAATGGCTAACTGTGAAATACTTAAGAGTGAGCAAATCTCATGACTGGACTCATTGCACAGGTCGGATCTCATCATGTTACCACACTCTCAGGCAGGCGAGTCATTGGGCAGTCCATTCTTTCACAAATGTTTACAGAAGCAGGCTGCATGCCTGGGCTTTATATGCTTGTGGCCTTGGATGTGATTAGAAAACCTGAATTCAATGATTTGGAAGGGTGAGCCAATACATATGGCAACAGAGTGTATGCTGAAGATTGCAATTCCTTCTAAGTTGAAGAATCAGGCATATCTGACTAAAACTCGGAGTGAGAATTCATGTCCTAGTTTTGGGGCTTCGTTTTTTTCTTAAAGATTTTAATGAGAAACACAAAAAGTCACAGTTACATAATAAATGAAACCAAACTGGTATATCCTAAGCATTTTATGAATTGAAGTCCTCAGTCTCATTTGGTAGCATTTCTCATGTTTTGAAACTCATAAAAATCCTTGACCCACGTGACGGCGTCCAACCGCGCCGATACGGTGAAGATTCGCTGTCGACTTTCTTTCTTTTGGAAGTTTGCTTCCTTTCTCACTTCCTTCCTCTCCTACAGACTTCAGCTCTGTCTGAGTTTGGTGTCACGGGCTAACAGTCAGAGACGGAGCCGACAGCGAGCCTGGATTACATCAAACACACACCAGACGCTGCAGCCGGAAGACAGGCAGGAACCATGAAACTCTGCTCAAGTCTGTCACTGTCTATCATCAAAAAAAAAAAAAAAAAAAAAAAAAAACACTCTTAGAACAAACGGGTGTCAGGCAGGTGGGGAAAGGATGTAAGCTAATATACAGACCAGGTTTTTTTTTCTTTTTTTTTGTTGTAAGAATGTTGCTTTGCTCAGACATGTCTGAAGACGTAGATAAATAGAGGAGGGAAAATGAGAAGATCAGACTTGGTGTCAAGTGGTTACAGTGCTCTCATTCATCTGCAAACCTCTTTTCTTTTTCTACATGGCAATTATGAAAAACTGCACATGCCAATTTTCCAAGTGAAAAGGTTATTTCAGTGGATGAAGATAGACTTTCCACTCAACCTGTGTATAATCAAAGAGCAAAAACAATGAAACCGGGTTCTCTCTGTGGCTTTCCTGTGCAGCTTTTTGACATTTTACAGTGCTGTTTTTTCACTTAATGTGCTGTGAATGCAGAGAACTAAGTGGCGAAGTATGTCACTTTCATGTGCACCTATGTGTCATTTTGTTGCAGATTTCTGTTTCCAAGACATATTTGCGATGAAGGTTGTTCAAAAACAAGAAAGTATGTGGGGGAAAAAAAAACAAAACCTTGGCTTTCAATATACTTTAAATTAGATTTATAGCTTGTTTGCAGCTTTTGAGATTCTGACTGATGTGTTGGAAACAAAAGCCATCCACAAACTGTTTAACATTTCAAAGTGAAATGTAAACATGTCCAGCCTGACCAAAACCAGGCAGGATTCAGACCCCGTAGATCTGAGCAGACCGGATCGGACCAGAGCCGTGAGACGTCAGTCAGTCAGGCCGGATTTTTTTCAGCCAGTCTGCGAAGTATCGATCTTCCCTATTGATTCAAGTTACTGTCCATCTGCCTGATCCCAATGTCGCTACAAGTTCGTTCGCAGAGAAGAGAAATTTCAGAGGGAAAGAAAACGAGGGCGCAGACAAACACGTACGAATGCAGATAGTTTGGTACATCAGGAGCTGCTGGAGGGGACAGAGTCCAGCTTGTCGATCCTGAACAGCTGGTGTTGATAGCTAATCTGTTTCTAGCTGGCACTTTTTTGTAAAACATGAAACCCAGCAACCTGATAGCACGAATTAATAAATGAACAATTTCGCCTACAACAGGGGCCCCCCCTGTTCCATCTGGGTTTCTTTACACAGACACAATAGACACTTAGAAGGGGCCCGCAGGGGTTTTCATTCCCTCAAGCACAAACTGCGCAGGCCGCTGGATGACTGAGAACCACTTGATCGCATAATGACACCGAAAGATGGTATCCTCGCTCATGCCTCCAACCGGAGTAACACACATGGTGGGGATCCGTGAATTGGGTTTTTTCTGAGGGAAGCGGCTGCCGCTTCTCTCCTTCTCTTTTTTTATTTCAGTTATTTAAAGTGGGCCCTAATAAGCAGCGTGGGTGGGGAATGAGGAACCATTAGCTCAATAGCCTCAGCTTTTGCTAGATTCTTTGCTTTTCAAACTCAAGCAATGGGAACACCTGCATCAAGAGACAGGCGAGGCAGGGGGAGCAAAGGGGACTTGCAGGGGGGGGAAGTGTCAAGGTGGTTTGGAGCTGGAAATATATGCAAAAATGCATTTTCTTTCCATATAAAAAGATTCTTTTTTTTGCCATCATGGGTGGTTTGTAAAAAGTCAACGCGGCTGATCAGCTTCGGTTTCTGGTACAGTTTAAGTGATTCACTGACATTTCTAAATGTAAGGTGTATTCCTTTCCTGTCCTTTCCACAAGCACGTGCTAAAAACGCACAAGTAAATCAGGACTATTGTTGCCATCGTTGGATGATTTATCAGTTCCCAACAAGCATGAAATTAAGACAAACGTGGCATCTAATTTTTAAACTAATCTTGTTTTCTCCATTTACATCACAAAAACAACCATGGAGGAAAATCCTGGCCCCACAATTTGGTTCTTCTCTTTGCTAAACTCAATATGTTGGCTTCTGAAAATGTTCACAATCACTGTCGAGTAGTAGCCAGGATAGAATCTTCTGGTCTTTTTTCAATTTACAGCAATACTTCTAAAAATTACTTACTACGTAGAAAATATCTTCCGTGTTGGACCTGGGCACTAGCAAGGATAGTAGGTATTGGCAAAGGATGGATAGAAAATGTGATAAGATATATTTTTACTTCCTTTTCACATTTGTAACAATAGAGCTGATGAAGCAACTATGATCTTGTCCCATTTAAATGATAAAAGTTGATATTCTTTTATTATTTGCATTTTCTCTGTGAAAGACAAACTGTTTACGTACAAGAATGCAAAAACTCATCCACAGAATTCAAAGGATTATGAGTTTTAGGAACACTCTGCAGGTATTTTACGTGAATCCTCTCCAAGGCTCCGCTGCCTGTGTATTACATTCCCTGCGTCTCCTATTTATGCAGTATTTGAGAGAGTGAGCCAAAATCAACCAAGCCACCTGTACATTTTACACTCCTACAACTATAAGGCATAAAAACCGCATTGTGAAGCAAATTATATTAAGACATGACACAGCACTCCTTCTAAGAAGTAACGTCATGCTTCCTTCGAGAGATTTATTTAGCCTAAAATAGCAAGATTAGTTGTCATTTCTTGTAAACATTCCAGTTTTCTTTGGTCCACAGTTTTCAGTTTTGTCTCACTCATCTGTTGTGCGCACCTGCAAGACACAGACTAGAGGCATTAAGTCATAAAACTAGATGCTTAGCATCGTTTTTACAGTTTACGTTTATGGCTCATTTGGCAGTTGACAGAGATTAGTTATACTTTTCTATCAGATTGGCCTTTTCATACCTGATTGTGGAGCCAAGCAGCTCAGACTTGTTGGTCGGATTACGTCGCGGTTTTTAATCGGAAAGCACGAGGCGTGAAGGGAAGGAATGCAGGTTTTTCGAGATAAAACTAAATATGTTCGGCTTTCAAAAAAAAAAAAATCATATCCTTCAACTTGTTCATACTTGCTGAGAAGGGAACACTAATCCCACATGTGTGCTTTTGCCATTGACAGCTGCAATTGATGCAATTCATGACAAAAGGGGAAAAGAATGAAACAGAGGCATTGTGGGTGCTGAGTGAGCCTGTCAGGCATCTGATCTATGGCGGGACAGATGCAGAGGGCCAGGAGGCTGAGGTAAGCTAGCAGGCAGGGCACTGAGGATAAAGAACACAGAGACACAGAAGAGGAGCAGGCATGCAAGCTATGTGATGATTATCAGAAAACACAGGGCCCCGTCTGTTCTCCACCCAGCCGGCTGCGAGGCACAGGGCTGGGTCTGAAAGCAGGTGTGCTGGGTGGGGAAACACAGGAAAAAGGGTTGGGAGTGAGGTGTGGGGGGTAGGAACAGAGATGCAGACAGGCATGAAAATGGAGACCAAAGCTGGAATAAAACAGGAGCAAAGAAAAATAAAAAATCCAACAAAATACACTAAGACAGAGGTAATTATTGATAAAAGACTGCAAGACAGAAATGTGCTTCTGAGATGAGAACGGGGGTCGCAGCAGGTGAAGGAGAACAGCGCACAAGTCTTACTGGAAGCTATGTTCGTCATTAGAGTCTTTCGCTGGGTTCAATAAAGAGCTCAGACATGGACTGTATGCCTTCCAGCATCGGCCTGAATGTTCAGATGTCAATATAGAAAGCGCCGCGCATCAGAGGAATCGGAGGGATCAATGACGAGCAAAGACGAGCGTAAGTGGATCTGGGTGCCCCTTAGCTGACCCCTTATCATCGCCATACCTGTGGCTCGTCCTATAGTCCCTGTGCACACATACAAATATCGCCTGATGTTCTGTGTGCAAATGAACAAACACTTATCAGTAGTGAACACAAACAGCAAATCGGCCAAACCTAATGCATCTAGGAATCTAACAATGGTAAAGGCGGCTTGCTGGAGGAGACTGAGCACCAGAATTTTGAAGGAATAGGATTTAAGTAGCTCTGAGGCAGCTGCCAGACTTTTCGATTTACAGAGAACGGTCCAAAGAGAAGTAGCTCCAATAACCACTTGTTGCCAGGCGTGAGGAACGCCGTTCCTGAACGCATAACAGATTGAACCTCGAAGTAGCGAGAAAAACACAGTGGGTGCCTGTCCAGTCAGCTAAGAACAGGGAGCGGAGGCTACAATTTGCACCAAATGAGGGCTGTTCTGACGAGGGTTGATTTCGGCCGTGATGTTTGGATGGTAGAGTCGGAATATGGCCTTGTATCAACATGCTTGTGGAGGTAACATAATGGTCTGGTGGACTTTTCTTAGTAAAGCCCGCCAGACTTTATTACTTGATTGGTCCCCTTAGTGCCAATCAAGCATTGTGGCAACTACCTGAGTATTGTTCATGCCTTTATGACCACAATGTAGCCTTCTCGTTATGTAGCCTGCAAGATAAAGCATCTTCTTACAATACTAAAATCAACTCAAACTTGTTCACCATTACTGAAACTCCAGTGGGCTCGATAGTGACCAGATAGAGATCGAGATTCTTTGATACTAGGTGCAACAAAAAGTTGACAAGACAGACAAAACTTCAAGAAACTTGTGACCCTATCATGTTAGTTTGGGCGAAAATCTCTGTAGAATGTTTTTAACATCTTGTTGAATCTATGTCAGGAATAATTAAGGCAGTTCTGAAAGCAAAAAGGGACCCAAACTGGTTTTAGTAATGTTAACACAATGAAGCGGGTTTGTGGGTGTAGTTTTGCACTTAAATTCATCTCGCTTCAAACCAGTCATGCTCATAAAATCACAAGATGACTGAAACTGTACAGTTGTGGTTTCATGAAGGTCAAACATAATCCGGTCACAGCACATTTGTTCACTTTTTTTAAAAGCTCAACAAGCTCCTTTTTTCATACTTCCTTAGAACTGTCTGTTAAGATTTTCACAGGGCAAATAACCGATTTGTGACTAAACATTGCAACAGAATAAAACACAGATTAATCAGCATACACCAGTGTAAAGTTTGAGTGTGAAAACGCACACACACACACACACACACACACACACACACACACACACACACACACGCAGCCACGGTTGCCTTGTCAGCTGCTGCAGCTTCTGGTAAAGAGCGCAGGCTGTGGGAGTGCAGGGACATTTCTCGCTAAGGGAAGTGCTTAGGTTTTGCGGTCTCGTTTTAGCCCTCGTGTTGAGAAATGGCCAAACTCTACTTTCATTTCAACTGGAGAGACTTGCAATTACGCTCTGCACAGTCACATGACCAAGATGCATGGCTTTTTACTGTGCCGTCGAGGCCCTCCAAGGCTGATATGCCGAGAATGAAAAATATTGAGGCAACCCCTCCCTCCCTTCCTTCACTTATTCCGCCACTCTGACTCTCCCACTTTTTTTGCAAATACACACATGCGCTCCAGTTACTGAATGGCCGACGGCCCCCCAACCAATTCATCTTTGCATTATTCGGTCTCCAGGAACAAAGCATATCTTTAATTGGAGTGAGTAGACTCACCGATAATGCTTCAGATGTTCTCAGGCTAGCATGGCCCCTGTCCATAATGCTTGTATTCTTCCCTCTGCTGTTTATTCCATTGAAATACAGATCAATATCCAAAGACAGCAGATGACCAGCAGCATCGGATGAAAACAAACAAAAAATAAACAAACTCTCATCTAATTGGCAAAGAGTTGCCATTAATCCACTGTGTATGCATGTTTCTTTTGTATTGTGTTTGTGCTTTTCCATTGCCTTCCACTTTATTTCAAAGTCCAAGGATTTTCTTTTTCTTTCTACCCCTCCCATCGATAGACAGAGCATCTTTTTTTTTCAAGCAAAGGAGGACATTGATAAATTACAGCAAGCTGAGCCAGGGAGCCACAATTAAGATCCCTTCAGGATAAAGGTAAAGGTAAATTATTTACATTAACTAGACGGTTTAGATCACCCCACATTCCTCTGCAAATGGGCAAGAAAAAAAAAGCTCCTTCCTCTGGAAAGCTGGAAGAGCTGACTTCGGTAAATTGTTTGTGCTGTTAATTAATGAGCAGGGCAAATGTTTGCCTGCGCATGTGTGTGCGTATGTGTGTGTGCGTGTCCATGTGATGGTTCTACGTGTGTGTTAAGGTGAGGTGAAAGAACAGCAGTAAAGAGGAATGATGTGGTGGGTGGTAGAGGAAGAGGCTGGCCTATTAAAAACGGCAGTTGAGAAACATCCGTTTATGCTGCTTGAATTTCCACTTTACCTCAAATTGTGATGCTGTTGCCCTTTAGGATATAACAGAATTTATGTTTTTAAAATATGGTAACATTAACAATACCTCCGTAATTCATTGAGCTAATTTTTGTCGCGTTATATGTGTTTTTTTTGGTCCCACATATGATGTTTTCCTTATGCTCTTTATATATTTATTTGCGCAAAGACATTTCATTCACCATTTAAAAGGAGAATGGATAGCACCAGGTTATAGCAATAGCCCAATTTGCATTTAGTGAGTGCTAATTGGGCTAGCACTCACTAAATACACTTTTACAGTGAAAAGTGTATTTCATTATACTATACACAATTAGGGGACCGTCAAAGGTAGACAATAAACTATTTTGAGAAGAAAAGAAAAGAAAAAAAATCACTGGTCACAATAGCTGTAACTTCAACTTAGACAATGTTGAGTTAATCATAATGCAAAGGAAGAACCCCCCAAAAAATATATATGTCACATTTCTGATAAATATGAACACAAGTGAAAAAAGGGAAAACCCTAGAAAGATAAACACATCTGTGTAAAATAAGGAGTGCAAATCTATCTGAGTATGAAACATTGATTTTGGCCTCTTTCTCTGACCTGATTCCAAAGCAAAGTTTTTCCACCTGTGAAATTTAGTTAACATTTCCAAACTGACAACCGATGTTGTGCTTCCATTTGTTTGAAATGCATACATGCAAACACACACGTCCTTCCTCGGATTTCCAGTGCAGAGAAGGAACAGTTTGTTTGTATTAGAGAATATGTGAAGGGTTTTTGGCAACGTTACGGCCCAGGCGCGTATTTCTTGAAGCTTAGAGAAACAAAACTGCTGATTTGAAAGTCAGCATTGATAACATGAAAATCATCTATCATCTACCACCTAAAATAATCAGTTTGGGAATCCTGTCAGTCATGCAGTAAAACGTGTTTATCCTCTTTTGGGGTTGGGGGAAATCTTTTGAGTGTTGCAAAGAGTAAAGAGGCCTTAGTTATGTTCTGATCAAGTTAGTTTCTCTCTGTTACCAATCTGATTTTCGTAGCTGTTTGCAATTTCACCTCAGTAAAGTCATTTCATTATTTTTAATTAAACATGTCTTTGCTTTAAAGTGCATTACAATAAAACGCTACATTTCATCAGTTGTTATATGCCTTATATCAGTCCTGTGATTGCGTCCAAACTAGCTCACTCACCAGTGACTCTGGATAATTATCTCATTCTTTCAAAATGTTTGTCCCAACAGGACTTTCCACAGCACATGTGTTGTTTCAACACGCAGTTAACGAGGTTAGGGAATCTTCCACAAGTCACCTGCATTATTTGTTTTAAGTCACCTCATTCTTTGGTTCTGCTGATGATGATTTAAGCTAGGTCAGTTTTCTGAAATGCTAGCTCAATGCTAGCAGGTGTAGCCCTTGTTTTTCTATGACTTAATGATAATTCAGGTCTTCACACATCCAGTTCCAGGTAATAGTATACTGACGGAACTTATGAAAAAAATTACTTATCTGCTTTCTGACCTTAGTCTTTGTCTTTTAGACGTGGACAGTTGGGGATATCTGAGCACAGCTAGCGGAGCAGCTCACATGACACAGGTGGGCAGTCAACACAGTCTCACTGAACGCCACCGTAAATGTCGAAAAACACTAAAACTGTCGGTGAAAACCCATTTAGTCAACGAAATGATGTGCACAACTTGTGATATCGTCATTATGCACACTAAACCAGGATTTAGATTTAAACACTTTAAAGGGGGTTAACCAATCTACAAAATCCAATACTTTGAGGTAAAAACAATAATAATAATTTTAACCTAGATGTTTGCCTAGTTCTGGTCTTGTGAAAGGTAAAAAAATACTTCTTTGGATCGTGCAATTTGTTGGAGACATTTCACATCTATCCTGCTAGGCAGAGATACCCACTGGTTCCTCGGATCAATTAAAAAACATGCCTCCGAGTTGTAAGTCCTCTTTCTCTTTGTGTATCGGTGCACTTCTGACTACACGTTTGCATATTTGCCCAGCTGTGTGTGTTTATATCCACCAGTGCATGTGTGTGCCCACGCGTGAAAGTCTGTGTGTGTGCGTGTGCATGTGTGTGTGACAGAGAGAGAGAGAGAGAGAGAGAGAGCGCCAGGAAGAGAGTGGGTGGGATAAGTTTTGACAAAGTTCCCCATTTTTTAGAAATAATCACTTGTTCCCGTCATAGAGTTGTGTGCGACTGCGGCTGATGCTGAGATGGGAAGCCCAGAAAAAGGCCTCTCTGGTTCTCTGTCGTCTCCTGCTCATCTCTTTGTTCCTCCATCTCTCTGGTGCATCAGACCCTGTGTCCCTGTAGCTCCTAACGAGGGGGTGTGGTTGTCACTGGAGGCATAGGAGCTGAATTACCATATTAATTAGCTCATCTTTTGACCGACAAACACCCAGCTGAAATGTCACCACACTCACATTGGCCATAGGAAACACAATTAGTGGAAGTCATTATTGTTTTAGTGATGCACAGGGTTTTTTTTTACTCCATTTCCTGCGTCCTCCATTCCTCCCTCTTTTCTCACTGCTGTCTCTCTTGTTTGCGCCTTACCAGCATTTTTTTTCTTCTTTTTCCTTGTCGAGCTGCTTGCAACACAAAGCAGATTAAGCTGAGATAATTATGCTATGTGAATGTTTGTATCTACTTGTATGAACATTCGTCATTCATACTTTAGGGTTCATGGAACGCTGGAATCCTAAGCTTTCCATGTAATGACTGTAGATGTAATTACATCTACAGTGTGATGACAATACGGTGTGCAAAGCTGCAGAGATATTTGACAGGCACTGTGAGCTGTAACTGATAGGGAGTCTTTTTTATTTATTTTTTCCCCTACAATTTCTGAATTAACTTGAACAGGATGTGAGGTTTTTGCACACAGCTCTAATTATTGGATGGAATTTCCTTCATAATGCAACTAAAGTCAAAAACTATTTATGACTCCACAAGTTTTCTTTTCTTTTATTCATCATTATTTTTTGCTTTGCCCTCCTTGGAGTTACTGCTACTTAAAAACTGTAACTTTTCTCCTAATTTTTCAAATCATGCGTTTGGATTTACCAACATGCACATGCATCAAGCAGACGACTCTCTCTCTCTCTCTCATTATCTCTCTCTTTCTCTCTCTCTCTCCAACTCTCGTCTTCCACACGCCTTGCAGAGTCATAATTTTTGAGACTGCGGTCGTGTGTGTTCAAAATACAGCTTTTTCAATGTCCAAAACACTCTGAAGTCGCATTTCCAATTGCTGAACGTTTCAAAAATGATGTTGCTCTCTTATTAAGTTGTGTCTGTAAAACCCTGTGAGCTAAATGCGAGGCGCTGGTTGAACCTTTAAACGGGTTCAATTTTAATAATTATTTTTGTCTGTCTACCTGTTTCAGGTAATCACAGACATTCCTACAGAAATTACAGCTTATGTTTTAATGTTGCCTTGATGCAGGTTGGATGCCAACATGTAATCATCTTTAAGGTCTGGGAGTTCCTTCTCTTTAATGATCGCTTTTCTGCAACAATAAAATATTAGTGGCTGTGTTGGGAAAGAAATGATATTTGACTGCTGGTTAATGTTTTGTTTATTCTCTTGAGTGTTATGTGTGAATCATGGAGACCAATGGGACGTTTCTGTTTCTAAAGCTCATTGAACTTTTATTAATTTGTGTGACGTTTCAACCACAAGCTTTCAGTGCGTCGGGATATGAAGTGGTGAACCACCGTGAAGAAGTGCTTCATTTTGAAGTGTTGCATGCTTGTGTTCTTTTCCCCAGCCTCATTTATTTTGAAACCACTAAATCAAATCCAATGTATAACATTTATACGGTTCAGATAAGGCTTCCCCATCTTCTTCTTCTTCTTCTTTCTGCAAATAAGCATCATTATAAAGACCAAAGAACACTGCAAATAGGTCAGCAATGAATTTGCAGAGAATTTCAATATCACAATATCCCAAGGCTTGAATTATCTCACTATTCAGTTGATTTACAGAAAGTCAAAAGAGTTTGACCCAGCTGCAAAAACACCAAGACTTGACTGACTTGTAGGGCAATGAGGGCAGCCATGTGAGCAACAGTAACTGTAGAAGAGCTGTTGAGCTCTACAGCACCAGCAGTCGGCTGCTGCAGACAGGACAGCTATTGGGTGCGCCAGACATAAATCTGACCTTAATGGAAGAGCGGCAGAAAATATGATGTTGCTAGAAAGTTGCAAGCAAATCCGGTTTGCACTTTGCAACAAACTATGAAGAGGACGCGTGTGAAAGATAGCACTCCGCATTTTAATTTCAATTCGCTGCGATGGTTTTGATTGAAGCTTATACTTGTGTTGCAACGGAAGAATCAAAGTTCAGATCTGAAACCAATTGAGAATTTGTGGTCAGACTTGAAAATTGCTGTTTTCAGACGTTTTCCTGGCAGTCTTATTAAGCTTGAGCAATTTCACACAAATAAAATAGATTAAAGTTTCACCTTCTAAAGATGGAAAAAGATACTAAAGAAGACTTGCAGCTTTAATCACAGCAAAGTGTTGCTTCTACAAACTGCTGACTTAGGAAACACTAGTTATTTGTAAAAAAAAAAAAAACTTTGTGTTGCGCTATCATATAAAATCCCACTTCATCACACCAACACTTGTGGTTTTAACTTCACAAATTCTGAAGCTTCTGTAAAGGAATATATTTGCAATGCTCTCTATAATCAGGCAGGTTGTGAGCTTGCAAGAACTTGCATTTAATTTGTTGGTGAAAAAGAAACTTGGTTAAACATAGTTTTTTTTAGGGAGCAAATCTGCCATTCATTTGTAAATCCAAATATACCTACATAAAGAAATATAGCCACATAATTATTGACATCACCACAGTCAATAAACGTATATATGTATTCAATTGAGCCCAGATTAAAGCATACCTTTTGAAATAACAAACGTTAAGAGGGCGGTAGTCATACTTTTTTTCAAGCTGACACCTCTGTATTAAAAACATTCTGTTATTGATCTGATACAATATTCCAAAAAGAAATCTTGATTTTTCATTGAATGTAAGCAGACAGAACATCAAAATGAACTAAAAATAATTAATCGGTGTGTTGCCTTTTTACCTACTGAAGGAAAAAATGCCACAGTGTTAAAGCAGGGGCATCCTCCAAGCTTGCAAATTGAAAATAGTTCCAAGCCAGGCTGTTGCTTTAATTATGAAAGAACAGCGTATATATCCATTCCAAATTAAAGAAGCATCAGAAACTAAAACTTGAACAAGATTTGTTTTGCGTGCGCGACTAAAATGTGAGCTGCCACCATGTGGAAGCCATATGTTTTGTTTAAACTAAAGGTGTGCAGCGTGCTACACACGGTATTCCTCAGCAGTATCACTATTGATTGTCTTGGTATATTCCTTGTGAAAGCATCTGATGAATGTTTAAGCAGGAGGGCTCACATATCCTCCTGTGTAAGTCTGACCCTGGACTTGTGCCGCTGGTTTCTTTAATGCTCTAGGGATGCTATATCATCATTCGGATTCTATGTATGTTGTCCTGATATCTTGGCCTCTTTACAAGTCTGGAAGCAGACAGTAACCCCATGGCCTTCCATATGTGTCTGCGAGTCTGAATACATATAACTTTCCCTTTGCACAAGGCTAGGCGTTGTAGTACGCCCTCACTGGCGTCCTAATGTCGTTCAGAACGCCAGTCACAAATGTTTAAACACAAAAGAGAAAAGCTGGGGCGTAGAATAAAGCACTTTTACAACAAACAAATGTAGAGGTCCTCACCAACTTTTTTTTTAGCAATGTGTATCAAACTGATTTTTTTTTTCCATTCGTAGAACAGATTCAGGAATGACCACAGTGGCCTACCTCCAAGTTTCTATTCATTTATCAACAGATAAACTGCTGAACCTTGAAGAAGTGACTGTTCCAACAAGACAACGATGATCTGAAATTAACATCAAAACCGTTTTTAAACACAAGTCTCAATTTCAACCCCACAGAAAAATTGTGGGCTGCTTACTAGCTTGGTCATGCTCAGAAAAATAACTACCTGCAATGCAGCCTGGCAACTCTGCTCTGTTAAACCCAACTGTGATTATTTTTTTAGAAACTTAGATATATTCATCCATCCATGTCTCAGTTAATAAGAGCTGTTCAATGTGTTTTTTCTTTCTGTATAACTTTGCTTTCTTGCAATGCTTTGCATACACCACAGTGGCTTTTTAAAAATTATATTATTTCACTGGCACATAAATAAAATAATGGGCTTGATGCATGAGCACAAAGCAACTGAAGTCAAATTTTTCTTTACCGTTTGTTACGTTTTCCTTTCATGTTGTTTCTACGTTTAAAAAAGTAATGCTAAAATGTTATTAGTAATTCACACAGCATTTGTAAACACTAAATGGGTATTTGACATTTCTATTTTTAAATGTAATATTTTATACATTATGTACATTTATTTATTATTTGTTGAAGAAGACACTTAATACAGATTGATCAACTGCTTTGGTGAACTTCACCGAAAATAATAATAATAATAATAATAATAATAATAATAATAATAATAATAATAATAATAATAATAATAATAATAAAAGATAAAAATGCTTATACTTTAAAAAAATGTACATTTGAAATGGATCTTCTGAATAGCCCTTTGGAAGACTGGGTTCCCATAAGTCCCATCACTAGTAGAGAGAAAAAAATATTTAATTAGCTTTTAAATGTAAGTGCAAGTGTAATCTAAGAAAGAGAGTCACAGGTTCTGTTTTTAACATGAGTGCGTCCAGGTACCATCTGGGCATTTATCATTACATATTATGTTATGTCTGCTGCCACACAGAATATCATATGGTAATATCACTGTGTAAGCATTTGCATGTGTCACTCAGAGTGTGTGTGCAATTTGGTTTTGCAGGGGGCCTTCACTTGAGACCACTGGTGTAAGAAGTGGGTCAATCCCACGATGCAAAGTCGAGCATCGACAGGTCTGTGAGAACAGAGGGATGAAAAGAAACAAGAAGAAAAATAAAAAGGAGGAGGAAGAGACTGAAAGCAGACCTCGGTGAATCAGAGGCTGCATCACAGTTGAGGCAAAACATACAGCATGCGTGCAGCATGTACGCCACGTGCTCCCTATGTGGGTGGACTGAGCAACGAGCTAATCAGATGTGTTGATGTGTATTGGGTGAGAGCGTGGCTGCTCAGCGAATGTGAGAGAAATCTGTCTTTGACCTTAAATCTCACTTTCATGCTGTGGCAATCGACAACTTGTCAAACGAGGGCTGATCTAGACAAGTTTTGAAGGACAAGTGAAAGGGCGGAGAGGGCAAAACCCCTCCAGAGCTGGAAAGTGTAACTCACCCTGGTGTAGTAACACTTTATAAAACTAAAAAAATAACATTTTTCTACTTTGTCACTTTGTTTTCTAGGAGCTTCTAACTAAATGAGAGAAAATCGAGGGAATTTAACTAAACTTAGTCAATCACTTTAGCAGGAAAAACTTGAAGAAAGTATATTAATCAAATGGATTTATCACACAGATGCAATCCAAGTACTTATTTTTTGTTTATTTAGGTGATTATAGCTTACAGATAGAGAAAACTCAAATTTAGCTTTTTTTTTTAAAGAATAGATATTTTGCTCTAAGTAGGTGTACTGAAAAGCAAGACATGCTATATTTTATATTTTCATTGATTGCCTATTTTATATCAATATTTGTATGCATAATTATAGATTATTCATTAACAGTTTTAATAGCAGATCATGTGACTAAAATACTTTAAATTAAAGATGAATTGTGTTACTATGCTGGATCGATGAGATTTGAAAATTCATATTCATTTAAATTCATTTCCTTCTGTATGTTAAAAATTCACAGAGAAGTGACTGATCATATATTTCCAATAGCTTTCAGTGTGAATAAATTGTTCTGACATGAATTCATTTCTATGAGATCAAGCTGTGAGCCAAATTATGTTATGTTGTTTACAAAAAAATCCTCCCACCCCCAAAATTGTGATGTTGTTCAAAATACGTCACTCTGTATCTAAAAATTGACTTTTCTGAATTATCTAATAACCCTGACATGAAGATCCAATTTCATTAGATGCAAATGTATTTATTTCATACTTAAATGAATATTATTGCCACAGACTACTGTGCTGCAAAGTGCAGGAGTGTTTCTCTTTCTGACGCTCACAGAAATCAGGATGTGTTTAACAATAAACTCAAAACAAATGTGATACCATAACATGGTTAAGTTCTGAGTTATAGCTTTCACTTTGATTTTATTTGCACAGCGGGGGTGTTCCCCCACCTTTTTCCCCCTTCCTCTGTTCTTTGCCCCAGAAGATGCCTTTAGAAGTCTTCTCTCATGAGAAGAATGTAACAAATCCCACATTGTTCATTGTTGTCTGCCTCTCCTTGAAAATGAAATGAAAGATTTAAAAAAAAAGAGAAAACAAACTTCACAATAGTGTGGGCTGGGGTGGGGGAAAAATGGAATTACAAAGATCACATTTTAATCTTCTTTGATCTGGTGTGTTAAGAGAAAGTGTTGGTGTGTGTGTGTGTGTGTGTGTGTGTGTGTGTGTGTGTGTGTGTGTGTGTGTGTGTGTGTGTGTGTGTGTGTGTG
>CAEGAF010042780.1:0-58535 GCA_903067075.1 Micropoecilia bifurca | reverse complement strand
GACAATCAATTGAGTGCATTGGCACATGTGAACTGAATGTGACAGTTAAAGGAACAAAACATCTTGTGTTCTTCTCACACAAGCGGCGGCTGCTGCAGACAGGAGGACACGTCCACCGAAAGACTCAAAACACATTTGGAGATTAATCTCTGAAACTTTCCAGAAAAAAAAATTAAAAATTAAAAAACTTGGAAATGTCTGAGATTTTCTGAAGTCGAACATTTACAACTTTTAAACATTTTCCGAGTGTCAAAAGTTGGAGATATTTCACATTTCAAATTCTTTCTTGAAATTTTCTTAAATTAATGTCAATTTTGGAGGGTTTTTTTTTTCTTGCTTTCTTACATCTACACATCCATGCAAACCATTCAAGCTGCAGTAGGAAACCCTGCACACAGCAGCAGGTCCCGTATGATCCACCAGCTATGTAATCTACCGGTTGCCATGGCAGCCAGACACCAATTGCAGCAGAGTCCACCGCAGCTTCTTTCTGTGGCTCAGAGGTTATGTCATTACCCGTTTTATGATTACAGTTTGCACCTACAGAGAGAAAGCACGCGTGTGCATGCGTGCATGCGTGTGTGTGTGTGTGTGTGTGTGTTACCTGGGGCTGAGCTCGGGTGCAGCGCTGCTGAAGCTAACCACTGGTATCTGCAGGGTGGAGGGCCGTGAGTGGTCGGCGGGGGCCCTGCAGGGCCGCGGGGCCATGAGGGGGGAGCGCAGCGGGGAGCTGAGGCTCCTGCCGAGATGCAGCGGCGAGCGCAGAGCCTGAGACACGGAGCTCTGCTCCTCGTCACCCTCCTCGTCCTCACGGATGGACGGCAGCTTCTTCACCAGGCCGCCGTTGCTCTCCCAGTCCTTCTGACACACGGCAGGGTCAGAGGTCAGAACTCGCCTCCCAATGTAATGAGCAGTGACAAAAACTCTTAGAGGAATTGTGAATGAATGTGAGCATTGGACTTCCCTTGGGGATCAATAAAGTATATTTTGAATTTGAATTTTGAGTCTTCAGACTGACTGAGCTGAAGGTGAACGGACTGCAGTGTCTTAGTTTCACCAGTAGGTGTCAGGCAAACACAAGAGTTTGTCTGTGATGATTTGTTTAAGCTGCTGTTACAAATAAAAACTCCACATTTGTTCACTGCAGAAACACAAACTTTACCAAGTATCTTTGGTTTCCTGTAAATATCTAACAACACTTGAAATAAGACAAAACAAACACAGAAGAAACTTTTCAACAAGAAATACAAGTCAATAATTTCTGAATATTGATGAAAAAGATCTAGTTCCATTGGCAAGATGACTTCACTTATAATTATGTTTTTCCCAAGTTGTGAGTGAAATAATCTACCAGTGGAAAGAAGTGCTTTTCATCAATATTAAGGAATTATTGTATTAAAACAGGCTCCCATGTCCTGCTGAAGAGTTACGTGTAAGTTACTTTAGTCTTGTCTCCAGAGTGATAAGACATTTGGAGTGGAAACTAAACAAATCTAGTTGGTATGATTTTGTGTTTTTGTAGTGAACAAGCTAGACAAAGTGTGTACTACCTTCCTTTTTAAAAAAAATAAAAGGTCTTTTCTTTTATCAGCTCTGTTGTTTTGGTTAAAATCGGCCATCGTTCAGGTTCATCAGAGTTCGGTTCCGTTGTACACAGAACGCTTGTTCAAAGACCACAATAAACAGAAATAAAAAAAATGAATTTAAATTCTGTTGGCTGACGTTCAGCGCAGCGTCAGGTTGCACTTGTAGATGGGCTGGTGAAGCATGAGGAGAGTTTTGCTGAGCTGCCCTGGAACCCATGTGGTTCTATCGATCACAGTGGGATGGATGGCGAAGTTGGTGGGAGGCTCAGTCTCTGCCTCAGGCATTTAAAACTATCTCTGTGTCAGGTGGAGGAGTGATGGCAGACTGGATGGATGGATGATGAAGTGCTGTCCAGATGTCTAAAGTCTTCCAGCTGTAGTTCCTTTATGCCCAGATTTCACCCAACTGAATATTCTACATTAGCATCTACTAGAGGTGTTCTAAACTGATCTTATTGGGATTGTTTTACCTGAATGCTGTACTGTAAAAAAACAAAATCTCACCCAGTATTTCTGTCTAGTTCCTATTGCAAAGGCATTTGAAATAAGACAAAAACTAACTTCCAATAAATGTTTTAGTAATGTAGAGCACAGAGCCCGTATGGGGATTGTTCCCCCTCTTTTGCGTTCCCTCGCATTAATGCACCAATCAGTTTGTGCGGTATAATTGAACCCTGTAAAGCCTTTCTTCCAGTGGCCATTGTACTTTCTGCCATTACATAAGGCTTTCGTGAGGTTTTTCCATGTATGATAAATATCTGAAGTTTTATGTCTTTCTTTAGAACAGAAATGCATCACAAACCGATGATATAAACAGAAACTTTCCATTGGAAAGAAAAAAAATTGACAGTAGTTTGACAGGAAAGGGGGTTTTGAGAGAGGGAAGGCATATGGCAAGTGTCACCAGGCTGGGAATTGAGCCTGCAACCACTGGCATGAGGACTAAAGCCTCAATACATGGGTTGTGTTTTGCCCCTGCGCCACCAGCTCCCCATCTCACAGTTTTGATTGTGTTTCTATTGCGTTGGTCTGAATGGTTATTGGTTTTCATGCACCGTTCCATCTCAACCACATACACAGATATGAACATGCAGTTGATGAATCAATTTCCAATCAGTTTTTTTGCAACAAGGAGTTAGGAAATACATTTTCACTGAGCCTCTTTAAATGTGCATGTATTTGAAATTTTACATTGACATTTGTGACTGTGTACAAAATAGACCAGCAAATATTGCAGTAAGCTTTTTGCGAGGAAACGCAAAAAAAAAAGAAAAGTCCCCGTTTCCCCTAGGGGCCTCTGTAATAGAGGAAAGGGGCTTTAAGTAAATAATTTCTTAATATTGATTTTAAAAAGAATATTAGTTCCACTGGCAGATTTTTCACTTACAGAAAAGGAAAAATGTCATGTTTTAAGTTAAAAACCCCCCATCTAAGCTAATGCTCCCTTATTTTGAATGTACTAAGTTATTTGTATTGAAAACAAGACAAAATACTCGGTGATATTTAGTGATTTTGAAGCCTCAACACATGGCTTCATTTTGTCTAGAGATTCCTCCACAGCTACTGAGGATGTTCGCTTCAAACGACTCTCTGCTTCATTTGAGTTTATTCTTCTCGTCATTCTTTAATAAGTTTGTTTGTTTTGAATGTGAAAGTCTAATTAGTAAAGGAAAACTAATTTCTCTTTTCATTATATCCAAATTTTCTTTAGAAAAACCTCCACACAAACTGCAGATTAAAGGTTTGATGTAAAATTAAGACAACTTTTCTTGCTCTTCTTAAAATGTCGCTTCGCATAAATCAAAGAGACAATGGAGAAACTGTGTGTAGACAGAAAAATGCACTTTAGAAACATCATCCTAATGCGTTTAGATGTTACACAGTTGCTCAGAAATGCACCGGTAGGAAAAAGAACTGCAGTATTTTAGGTTGTTCACATCAAAAAGAAATATTTTAAGAGCTGCATCCCACAATCCTCTTTAGATTTTGTCTGAGAAAAAGGTCATGAAGAAACTCAAATACATACAGAGAAACATACTTTTGTACTTTCTGAAAATCGAATTATTTGATCTCTGCTACAGGTTAGAAAGTTCATTTCTTTCCTTAATAAAAGTTTAAACCTTTATAATGAAAACTATAAATGTAAACATGTTGAGACTTGATTGCCATGTCTGCAGTGCAAAAAAGACTCAATATTACTGAATATTTATGGTCTAGTTTGAAATTACAGTTGAACTGCGACAAAAACTAACTTACAAGTAACCTTTCAACAAAATATACGAGCTTGTTTTAGGTAGTTTTTGTCGTTTTGATTTATTGCTTCTCTTGTAAATGAGATCTTGGATCTCAATGAGACAACCTGAATGAATAAAAGTAAAAAAAAAAGTCAATCAGCAAATCAAGCAGTGCAAAAATATTGTTCTTAATTTTCACATCCGTTAAAACAGAGAACAAAGTGACGTTTACTGAGTTGATAAACATCAGAAACGTCTCATCCATTCCTTCATTTAGCAGATCTGCTCTCAACGGGCCAAACCAACAGGTTCTCACCCTAATCTCAGCCAGACCTTCATCACATCGTCTCGTTTTATCGGCTGCATGATGAGACTCTGACGGCCAACGCCCCTCTGCTCCCCCTCCATCATCTCTCCTTCTCCTAATCAACTCGCACTCCTTCCACTGCCGCCTCAGCATTCTATCGTTTCTTTCCTCCTCCTCTGTGGCAGCCGGGTTTATTTTTAGCTCTCTGTTTCTAATCTTAGCTCGCAGCTCCACGGGAAACCAAGGAGCTCTGTGTGATGCGTGGGTGTGATAAGTGTACAGTTCCCCGTGTGAAGGCGTGTGTGTGTGTGTGTGTGTGTGTGTGTGTGTGTGTGTGTGTGTGTGTGTGTGTGTGTGTGTGTGTGTGTGTGTGAGGGTTTGTGTATGGAGCAAATTTTTTTTTTCTTCAGAGATCTAACTGCATGTGTGGAGATAAATGAAAACTCTGCACACATTTCTTGCAGGCAGGGGGGAAAAAAACGTGATTTTGTTCATGCTTCTGTGTGCGAGTGCTGGCAGATCTCACTCTCCCTGTCATGATCATCAATCAGAGACTAAAAAAAAGCCCAGGAGGAGAGAAGCCAAAGTGAGATCATGTGAGCTGGTGGACGGCTGGTGATTTCACAATGAGATCGGATGGAGAGATTGTTACTAAGTGCTCGACGAGCGACGACTGCAAATCATCTGACTGTGTGTTACGGCCACTTAGAGGGAAAAGGAAGAAGACGATTCTGCCACTAAAATCTGTGAAATTATGAGGTTTATCTCAGAAGATTTCTAGAAAACACAAGAAAATTTCAGAGCTTGATAAGTCAAAACTTTTCTAGAAAGAACTCAGAAACTTTGAAGATAATATCAGTAATTGTCTAGA
Source organism: Micropoecilia bifurca (assembly GCA_903067075.1). NCBI lineage: Eukaryota > Metazoa > Chordata > Actinopteri > Cyprinodontiformes > Poeciliidae > Micropoecilia > Micropoecilia bifurca. Next base: position 53,537 of record CAEGAF010042780.1, on the reverse strand, counting down.
AAAACGTAGAAAATTCTGAGTTTGAAAAGTTGAAAACTTTTGGCTTTTGTATCTCACTTTCTTGTTTTTTTTTCTAGAACATTCTTGAGATCAGCCTCAATATTTAGTTTTTTTTCTAACAAATTGTCAACATTTCAAACTCATAAATTTTTAAAATTATTTCTGGGTTTAATCTCAATTTTTCTAATTTTTTTTGTGAAATTCTCCTCCCTTTTTCTCCATGTTTAACAGCTTTAATTCACCATCATATTTTGTAATGCGTTATATTTTTAGATCAGGCTCTACACCTGTCTGCAGGATTCCCTCAGGTAATCAATAGCAGGTTTTTTTTCACATGCATATGACAGACATCTGCAGCCTCGGCCCGGATACATGTGCAGCAGGATGCACATATGCTGGCAACATTTTCTCTGCAGACAAACCAACAGTTTTCATTTCTCTGCACTGCAGAGAAAAGAAACCGAGATCGCTCACGTTCTTCCTCCTTTCTCCTCTTCATCTTCTCCCTGACTGGCTGCTCTATTTTTAGCGAGCAGGATCCAATCTTAGTAGCAGCCGAGGAGGGAGAGCCAGTCAGGGAGAACCCGTGCTTCCCCCCCTCCTCTATTTTTAGCTGCAGGAGAGCTTCAAACGGCAGCACTCATCTATTCTGGTCTGTGTGTTTTTCTCCCTCTGCTGCAGCAGCAGCAGCGCTGGAGGATCCAGTGTGTGTGTGTGTAGTGTGTGTTTGATGGCATGGACTTTAAATGCAGGCACGTGTCAAACCGCGTTATGAGGGCCAGACACGGCTTTTATCCATCCTCTTTGGGTTTTCTCCACATTACGACGGATATGTTTAAACAGAAACACAAGTTTTTATTCTTCTGATTCATCCGAGTCAATTCCTGCGTTCCAACATTAGTTATATTTCATTTGTTTGGTAGAGACAACAAGAAGTAATTAGCATTTTGAAAAATAAGTGTCTGTTTTTTGTCTTGTGTCCCTGAGTAAACAAGTAATACAAGCAAGGTGACTTAGCTACACAAATGTCATAAGTACAATCAGTAAATACAGAAAAACCACACAATGCAACACAATTATTATAAATAGTGGTCAAGCAGTCCTAAAAGGTTATAAATTATATACATTCATAAGTAAACCTCCTGAACTGTTTTCATATTTGATCACAATCCCTCCATGAACATGAACGTCTTTCGATCTGATCAAACATTTTCTGTCTAGTTTCTAGTGCAAATACACTGGAAATAATACGAAACAATATTTATTAGTAGTAGTTTTATTGGCAGATTACTTTACTCATAACAAGATATTTTGCCCAAGTTGTGAGTGAAAAAATCTCAGTGGAACTAATAATAATAATAATCAATTTAATTTATAATGCACTTTTCATTAATAAAAATCTCAAAGTGTTACGTGGTGTAGCTAGAAACAAATAAAATCAACAATCAAAAACAATTAAAAAAAGACAGTCATTTAAAAGTGGAGTAGGCTTGTCTAAAAAGAAAAGTTTTCAAGCCAGTTTTAAAATCGGACAATAATTGTGGGGCTCTCAAATAGTCCGGGAGAGAGATCCATAGACGAGGAGCAGCCACAGCAAAGGCTCGATCAACTAGCACTTTTTAAAAAAAATTAAGGAATTAGAGACTTCAAACAAGCTTCTACATCTTGCTGAAAGGTTTCTTGTGAGTTAGATTTTGTCTTATTTCAAGTGTGATAAGATCTTTACACCAGAAACTAGACAGAAACACTTGGTGAGGTTTTGTGTTTTTACAGTGCAGCAACCAGGGAAAACAATCCCAGTAAGAACAAGTTAGGATTTTCAACACCTACAGTGGATGCTAATGTGAAACGATTCAGGCGGCTGAAATCTCTGGACATAAAGGTCAAAGGTCACAAACTACCATGGATGACCTTAGACATCTGAACAGAACTTCATAATAATGATGAATGAATGAATGAATCTTCAGGCCAATACTTGACAATGTTATTTTGTTTTTTTTTGCAAACATCTATATAATTCATTTAAATCAAACTTCTGGTTTTAAATTCTGTTCTACAATCCCCTGAACTGTTTGTTTGTAACTGGGATCCATGGTAACAAAAAAAAGTCAAAGTCTGGGTTGTTCAGATTCGTTTGGACTGAACATCCGCTTCCACACACACACACACAAAGCGACAGCCTGGATAAGGAGCTGCGGGTGTGTTAGCTCCTCCGTTAGCTCTCTGTGGGTGGGCTGTACTCACGTCGGCGCCGTGACCCTCCCTCAGGTTGTAGGTGAGGTCGTGCTGGATCTCGCTGACGAACTTCTGCGCGTACTCCGGGTAGAGGCGGAGCACCTCGCGCAGGCCCTTCAGGCTGATGTACTGCAGGTCGCAGTAGGTCAGCGCTTTGACGTTGGCGTTCGTCTTGATCACCTGCTCCTTCGTCAGAGAATCCGAACCAATCAGGTCTCCTTTGCCTGACGGGACGAGTCCAGAACAAGAGCGGGATGTAAAACCGGTTTCACTTTGAGGGACTGTTTGCTTCAGAGCTGTTTCTCTGTTGACTGGTTTTGCTGTTTGGGGTTCATATGTCCCATGTTTGACCCTACGTCTTCATTTCTAGAAGCTTTATATTCATTGGTTCACTACAGACAAACTTATTTCACGTTCTGTCAGACTCACTCAACGAAGGAAGAAAGTTCTGCCAAGTGTGGCTGATTTTGGAGTCGATTCCTTGGAAGAGAAACAAAAGGTTTCAGAGTTTTGTTCCTGTATGAGCCATAATTACCACCATCAGTTTTCCCCCACATGTAAATAAAGGCTGAGGCAGTGTAGAATGGTGATTTTTTATTTTTTAAATGTGAATCAACTTTGTTGGTCAACATACAAGAAATTTCACTTCAGTTTTTAAGCACTGAACTCGTGCAGACATCAGGTTCAAGACAAAAACACAAAATCTTACCAAATATTTCTGGTCTAATTTCTAGTGTAGATGTCTTTATTACACTTGAAATAAGACAAAACTAACTTACAAGTGTCTTTACAGCAAGATATAGGAGTTTGTTTTAAGACAATAACTCTTGACTATTGAATAATGAAGCCTCAGATAATTTCACTTATAACATTGGAAAAATGTTTTGCCGTAGGTAAAATGATCTGCCAGTGGAACTAGTTCTTTTTTACTATCAATGTTAAAAAATTATTTACTTAAAACAAGCTCCTGCATCTTGCTGAATAATTACCTGTAAGTCAGTTTTGTCTTATTTCAAGCTCACTAAGACATTAGACCCAAGCTACTTGGTAAGGGTTTGCATTTTTGCAGTGAGCAGATTGAATTTTAGTTTTTATCTTACCAAACTTTAAAGCTCTTTGGTGAAACAATAAACCAGCAAAGAATAACAGTAACATTTTTCTCTTTATAACTTATTTGTAACTTTACTTGTGACGGATAATTTACATGCATTTTGTTCACATGAGACATTAGAGATGTTTGCAGACTGGCTGCTATGAGACCAAGCTGCTGTGATGCAACATCCTGAGAGGGCCGTAAAGGTTCTGGACCCTGCGGCCCGGAGCCGTCACAGCGCCACAGCTCACCACTCAGGGACTCGTCTCTCAAGGTCACTGCACCAAAATTTTTATTCTTTTTTTTTTTGAAGCAGAGGGAAATTCTTCAGCGCACAACTTTATGCATCAGACAACATCATTTGGTCTGATCTGCTGTTAAAATAATAACTTTATCAACGTAAACACACTTTTGTCTCTGAGCAGAGAGGGAAAAAAAAGATTTTAGTCAACAGATTTACTTCTGTTTTCTGTTTCCTCACTGCAAGAGGATCAATGCAAAACATTTTCAGAGGTAGTCCAGTTAATATTCCTTTTCAGCTCTGCCTTTGCAGTAAATTAAAAAATGTGTAAAAAAAAAAAAAAGCAAAAGAAAACAGGAGGAATTACAGTTATTCATGGACAGCAAATAGCAGAGCTGCTGCTCAGACTTTCATTTCTTCATTCCTGCCTTTTTGAATTTTTTTTTATCAATGGTTCATAACCATGGTTTTCAGATGGATTGTTCATAATCAACAGAGTGATGTCAAAAACACAAAGAGAAAAAAATTACCAGAAATGTATCGCCATCTATAAGGGGAACCTGTAATTTGGAGGCCTTTTGAAACAGACAAAAGCCTCCGCAGTTATGGGATAAAGAAGAAAATCTGACAAAAGACTCATGAGGGCTAAGAAAAAAAAGAGAGAGAGAAAATGGGGAAAAAAAGAAAGAAAAATGAGCTGAGAGGAAACAGAAATGATGGAAGGAGGCGGGGAAGGGACTGCAGAGGGGTGGAGGAGTGTGGAGGTGGACAGAAAGGAGGTGTGTGTGTGTGTGTGTGTGTGTGTGTGTGTCTGCACACTAACAGCAGTAAACCAAAGAGAGGAGAGGATCAGGAAGTGGAGCATCTCTGAACTCCTCCACATCCTCCTGCTGCCATCGCCCCCCCACCCACCACTGCTCTTAACATGGCGGAGGAAATGGGCTCTTCATAATCTCTGTCTGCCTCGCTGTCTGCTTCAAATTTCTGCTCCTCCACTGCTCCCCCCCCCCTCCCTTCACCCTCACCACCTCTATTGTTGTCTTTTCAGGGAGAGAATGGGTGGCGGTGGCGACAGAAAGCTTTGCTCTTAATAAAGATGAAACGTTACTAGGAAGTGACATTTCAGTGCGTCTGTCTGGTTTTGGGAAGTGTAGGTGGGGAGCAAATGCCTTTCAAAGAAGTTGATTTTGTCAGTGTCAGTGACTCTTAGTCTTCGTGAACGTTGCCACTGTCAGGTTTGTTTTTCTTTTTTTTTTGCTTCTACTTTTGCTCTTTTCAAGTGCAACTTCTCATCCAATTTTTCACACCTACTGCTGTTAAATTGAATATAATGCAGACGAGCTGCAGTGAGATGTTCATACTGCGGGACAATAGTCCCAGATTCAAGCCCACGCAGACACGTCTATGACAGAGTATTAGAGCTATTGTAGGTAGTAAGAAATGAAAGGAGGAGTACATTTCTGCCATATAAACGCTGAAAAAAGAAGGAAATTTAATTGCTTGAAAAGTCAGAAAATTTGATAGAAATAACTTTGAGGTACGAAAATCTGAATCTTTCAACTTCTGGGAAATTTTGGACTTTTCAAACTCAAAAACTTTACATGTTTGAAACTTCTTTTTAAATGTTTGAAATTTCTATTTTTTTCCTTAACATTTCTGCAATTTATCTTACATTTTTAGTTTTTTCTGACATTTTTTTTTACTTTTCAAACTCCAAAATTAAAAAAAAAATGTCAAAAACTTTTTGGGGGGATTAATCAAAAAATCTATTAGTGTTTTCAGGTAAATTTTTGACTTTTTAGGACTCAAATTTCCAAGGTTTTTTTCAGAAATACACTAGGATTAATCTCAAATGTTTAAGTATTTTCTATTTGAAATGTCTGAGTTTGAAAAGTAAAAATTCTGCTAGAAAGCACTCAGATATTCGAGATGTTCTGAAAAGAAAGAAAAAACATGGAAATTTGAGAAATTTGGAATTTCCCAGTGTTTTCTAGGAGATATTTATCATTAAACATTTGATTTTTTTTTTCTTGCAAATCTTTGACCAAAATTCACTTGTTTATTCTAAAACTATATATTTTTTTAGATTTTTGGAAGAAATGTACTCCTTTGTTTCTATCTACGATGATCTTACCTCACATTTTCTAATATATATCCAAAAGATGTAATGCATCTCAGCTAGCAGGGGGTGTAAGAGAATAAAAGGTCAGTGTTTTCATTGGTGTCACATGCTGTTAATTCAGCTTGAAGTAATGCACAGCGTCATAGTTGCTATGATTTAGTGTGATGGTCAAAGTAAAGGTTAATTTAGGCACAAATTGACAGGCTACTGGAGGTGTTATATCACAAGCCCTGCTCCTTCATCATGGCTTTAATTCAATATTTAATGCAATATCAGCCCAGGGGTTGATTGGATCACCGCTTATGGAAGCTATGCTGACTTCAAACAGCTACAGCTGACCTGAAACTGTTCAACCTTCACCTGAAAATCAACTTCATCACCAAAAACATACAAACAGGTAATTAAACAATTAATTCATCAAATTAATAAAAAAAAAACCCTGGATACATTGAGTGCTTCTGCTGTCCCGTTCTTATTCAACCCCCCAGGACAAGCAAATTTATGACAAAGATTTTAAATATTTTTTCTAGTGAAAATATCTTCTAACATTTGAAATAGTACAAGATAGTCAGAAACTTTATCTCAGATGATCAAAATAAACAACCAAACAGATCTAAATAGCTACAATCAGCTCAAAGATTACATAAAATTTTAGATGCAAATTACATTACACGTAATAACAGAAAACTGTAGCAGCTGCGAATGATATTCTGCAGAGCTCAGCCGATTAACTAGCTTACTGGTATCTTTTCAGCAAGTTATTGGATATAAAAAAGTTCCAGATCCACTGGCAGATATTTTTTAGTTTAACAAAACATTCCTCCTTATTTGTAAGTGAAATAATCTGCCGTTGGATTCTAGTGCATTCTCTTAAAAATCAACATAAAATGTTGTTAATTTACTAAAAACAAGTTAAAAGGCTACTTGTAAGTTAGTTTTATCTTATTTCAAGTGTGTTAAGACATTTGCCCTAGAAACAAGACCCACAATTACCTGCTAAGATTTTGTTTTTGCAGTGTACACTACAGTATACAGTTCTTTTCAAACCAGCAACGGTAGACAAAACTCAGAGTGGTAATTCTGTTCTATTCTAAGCAAATGCGTCAAATTAAATATCCCGTCAGAAATAGTCTCCTTTGTGCAGCAGCTTCTGGCTGGTTGCTCAAACATGGGTCATGTTCTAGTGGCAGAGGGAGCAGAGCTCGACCTGCCACACTTAAATGTAGCACCATGTTCTTTTCAGCTTCACTATTCTTCCTCCAGACATTCAGTACCTCTGATCTGCAGCTTTAGAAAAGATGCCGGGGTCAGGAGTTGCATACATTTTCAGTTTCAGCGTCCAGTAACGGCCTTCTAGTGGAAACTAAAATGCTATGCGGTTGCTGCTACCAAGTCTTGTTGCAGGTGTGGCAGACAGTCGAGGGGATTTTCTGCTTTAGCTCACGTTACAGCATATTAAGAAAAATGAAAAGCACCAACATGTCCAGAGATAGTCGGTGTGCTGCGCTTCCAGATTTTAATTGGTTCATTTCACTGACTAAATGATGACTTTGGTTTTCTCTCTCTTATAGACCATAAACCACTAGCAGGAAAAGCGATCACCTCTAACTGCTGGACATGAATCCTTGATGACTTACTGATATTTAACAGCAGAAATAAAAATGTTGGACCAGTTGTAAAGTCGCTTGAGTTGTGGCACTGAAACATTCAGGCATGCATGACTGGAGGAAGGAAAGCGCCGTCGGGTTCTGGTTACCAACGAGGAAATTGGATCCTTTCTGGAAGAACAGCATGTCCACCGGGCCGAGAAGGCCAATGGATTCCTGAGCTCTGGTGTTCTCTCATAATAATGATGCTGTTTCAATAATGCAACATCTATTTATTATGAACAGCTGCACCGCAGCAGGCGCTGCCTGTTGATGCGTGTGTCATGATCCAGATCAAATACAGGCTGAGGGGCCTGCTGTTTCAAGGAAAATCTCATTCACTTAATAATTACACACACACATCACTGTACTTTTGTTAAAGTTCCAGTATGGAACTTTTATAAAAAAATAATTTATTTATTTTTTATATTTGTGTTAAAACTTCTGGTATCTTTGAGAGTAAAATGTGAGACAGACAATCAGTGAAAAGATTCCTCCTGGAGCTGCTATTGTCAACTGAAGAAACTCGCCGCTGCTGATCAAAAACATCCAATCAGAGCCAGGAGGAGGGACTTACTGCTGTCAATCACCTTAATGTGCTCGCTGCTAAATGTGCCAATAGATATAGGAGAAATTTACTGTTGCAGAAAAACCATTTATCCACCATCGCTGACGGCCATGCTAACTAGCATTAGCATTCACAACAGTTTCCGCTAATGTAGCATTAGGAGCTAGTCTAGCAGATTTTATCTTTTATGTTTTTACAGATTATCTGTTTCACATCATATTGTCAGGGCAAAGTGAGAGTATGAACAGATATGTGAAAAATATTTTTATAAACTTTACATAGTGCAGCTTTAAACTCACTTCCATTCATTTTATTAACTGTATTTTTGCCTAACACCAACCCTTTCCCAAAACCTAAGCAACACTAGTCTATTCCTAACCTCGACCTGAACCAAAACTTTACTCACACCGAACCTCTAAACATAACTAGTGAACTGCAAAACAGACTGAGAAAAGGTCCTCACTTCCACAAAGGACCTCCATTTGTGGTCTATAGTATATACAAATACACACACACACACACACGCACGCGCGCGCACACACACACACACACACACACACACACACACACACACACACACACACACACACACACACACACACACACACACGAACATAGAAATACAAGCCCTCATCATTAATCCAACCCATGTTGACCTTTGTTTAAACATGTACATCTGCTCCTGCCATGAATGCATAAGCAGGCCTTTCAGCTCCTCCCTGATCTGTTGGTTCTGTTTGCTCCTCATCCGCACGGCGCCGGCTGAGGGAAGCTGCTCAGATTGATTATAGCCACTTCTAGCTTCTATAATGTTATTATATCTTCATTACAATTAAAAGTTTTCAACATATTGTTGTTCTAAAGAAGTCTTACACTTGTTCTGCCTCCATAATCTTAATTTTCAAACACCCTACTGATAGCGAACTAGCTTACGTGGAAGATTTTTCTCATAATAAAAACTGAATTTAATCAGGTGTAAATTAAATTAAAAGTTAGAGGAACATTTCCATTCTTGGAGCACTGTTTTAAATTTAATATTAAACGTGAACCAGAATCTCGGCCAGAGGTTCACTGTCTGTCAGGTGACCACTGTCACAGAAATGGAAATAATAATTAGAGATGTTTACATTGGATTCAACACTGATTTATGATACGTGATACATCGGTACAAACCGGTACAACATGTTAAACTGTGGTCTGTTTCTAAACTGTCTTTGTTTTTAATCACTGCAGTGTATTTATTTAGTTTTTGCTTGTTTGCTGTTTTATCTTAAGTCTAATCATGTAAAGAAGGTTGAAAATTCCTCTTGAAAATCTGCTATGAAAATAAAACTGGTAAGCCCAACTCGTGGTAACAGAAACCAACCAATTTAAAATGAGCTATGCAACTTCTGAAGAGAAAGAAAAGTGGTCAACTATCTACTCTGAATAAAGCCAGAACCATGATGATCCCTCTGCAGATCACTAATGACTGTTTGTCCAGATATTAGTGACAAAGTCAGTAAAATTCTGATCCTTAATGGATCAGAAAAAAAACACACAACACATTTAAAACTGTTTTAAAAACTCATCAAAGTAGTATGTAACATCAACACCAGACAGATGAGGGTCCTTTAGCAGAGAGACAGTAAAGTGTTGCACTAAAAAAGACTATAAAGGGAGACGATGATGCCTCCTTTTTTATATCATTTAGGAGGTGTGATATCAGCCTTTGCACCGATTTCCGCTGAATCTAACAGGATTCCTGGAGGATAATCACCAAGCAGCGACTCTTTCTGTGTGGATAACGCCTTTAAGCAGCAGAGAGCAACCTGGAGCTCTTTAGCAGCTGCTTTTAGCCCTGCCCTCCTGTTAGCTTAGACCCTCCTCCTCCTCACTCCTTCATCACCTAATGTGCATTAGAGCAGTCTGAGTTGCTCTGCTTGGATGAAACCGAACTAGGTGTTGTAAAATTATTCTAACCACCATCACTGCACAAGCACACACTGCTGGATCTCATTGGATCACTCCTTAAAGGAACAGGAAATATTAGTTATTCATTGAATATAGAGCAGCATCCTTACCTGGGCCAATGTAACTGAATGACTTTCTATCATCTTGAGTGTCATCATGTCCCAACAAAGGATTTTAGTTTTTTTTAATGTTTCTTGCAACATTAGGATGCATTCTTCTATAGGGAAAATATTTTATACTTACTTAATACTTGGTGAGATTTTGTGTTTTAATAGTGCACACAGTTAAACTACTGAAGAACAAATGTGCTTTCCGATCTTTTACGCACATATGTGAAAGAATATGAGGTAACCCTTTTCACAGACTCACCCAGTATAGCCAGCACAGTGTTGTCCTTCAGCACCTCCATGGACCCTGAGCAGACGAAGTAGATGGCCTGCAGGGCGTCGCCCTGCCGGATGAGGAACTCCCCCGGGGCGCAGAAGGAGGTCTTGATGATGAGGGAGAGGGAGCGCAGGCATCCCCTGCTGGCCGACTCGAACAGTGGCAGCTGCAGCAACTCCTTGTTCAGGTGCATGGCGATGTCGGCCCGCAGCTCGTCTGGGAAGTCCTTCAGCAGCTGGGAAGGCAGAGCAGTTCACATTGAACAGCTGCACTGTCTAAAAACGTCACAAGAGTTAGATCAGTTAGCTAAGAAAACTCAGAAAAACTTCTTTAATATTAACACAGGAGAAAACACAGAAAATACAGTAATAAAAGAGCCTTAAAATGAACAGGACTGCAATAAACGATTAATTGATTATTCTGATGACTGACTCATTATGCTGAAAAGGTTTATGTAAAGGGTTTTTTGGACTATTTTTACTGAAAAATCTCAGACATCACTGCGTCTAAACAGAACTGGTGTGTTAAGAGAAAGTATTTCTACGTAAAAAGGCATATATTCAATTTTAACTTCTTCAACCACATACCTAAGCAGTATCCAACATAAATTTGGATACATTTCAGATGTCCTACCTTATTATTTCAAAAAGCAGCAGCTATTTTCTTGCCTTAGTGCCCAGCTCTGGCCCAGGTAGAACTCACAGAGCGCAGGCAGACACATCCTCCTATCTGCACAGAGCAGCTACCAGTGGAGTTATCTTTGTTGCTTCTCTGATTAATGCCTTTCCTGCTGAGTCTGTAGGTTTTGGTCCATGGCCCTTTCTTGATCTCTAATTCAGCATGACTTTGTCCTTGACTTATGTGAAACTTTCCCCGATCTTCATGCTTGGTAGTGGCCTGCACAACAGAGATGCTGCTGTCGGATATGTGGACGTACTGAGGCCATCTGATAGACTGAGTTTTATGTTTTGGACCTTAAAACAAAAGATAAAAGTTTCTTTATTGATTCTTATGTTTTGTTATTTCTGATTTTGCGCTCTTTAAAGGGAGAACGTTATATAAGTGAAACTTTTTAAAGTTTTCCATCATGTTATAATGTTTTTCCATCATCAAAAACACACCTGGATGGTTGTTTTGACTCTTTATGTTTGTCTTCAAGGACCAAGCTCCTCGTTGGACCTGCAGTTTCCAAGTTGCCTCATTACAGAGCACCTACCCAGCTCCTTCAGACTAGAAGTTAGCATTTAGCAAATACCTGGTGGAACTGAGCATCTGCTGAGTTCACTAGAGGAGCTGCTTCTCAGTGAAACACTGTTAAAAACATTGTTAAAGGGTTAATAGAGGAGCCATGTAGTGATGACTTCCTGAAGGAGGAGTTTCAGAAAGAGCAGGAGCTTCTTAAAGAGACAGAGGCCCAATTTCAAGGCGTTAAATTAGGAAGTCAAATATCTTTTGAGTCAAATTTGATGTATACAACATTTTTATAACAACTAAAGAAGTTACTTGATTGTGTCTGGAAAACATGTAATAGTGCCCCTTTATTTAGAGTTATTGTTTTTCCCTTTGGTTTGTTATTTGTTAGAGCTCTTCTTCAGCCTCTGTGTGGGTTTTGTTTCACCTTCCCTTTTTTTAGGTTCATCTTTCATCCCACCAAGCATGAGAGCTTAAGCTGGGGTTGGTCACACATTTTTGGAAAGATTTCCATCAGTGGTTTGGTGTTTTACCTCCCTGGGCCAACCTAATTACCAGAACATACAGAGTTTTATTGGAACGGGATGAATTAACTGCATGTAATTCAAATTACATGCAGTTACTTCTGCTTTGGGCTGTTGGGATTTATGTACCCTGAGATGACTTTCAATATATGTAGCTGCAATAACAATAAAGTGAACTGAACGGAACTGATGAAGTAATTAAAGGAATGATTTCTGATAATATTTGGCTAATTTGTAGATGGAAGATGGGCGCTTTTTTTCCCTTAACAGTTTGGTGAGTGGTTGTCTTAAAGGGATTAACGTGTTATGTAAATCAACTTTTTTGAGCTTTACACCATGTTATAGTGTCATTCCCCCATCAAAAACATGTCTGGAGTTTTGCTTTGAGTCTTTCAAACTTTACCATCTTCTCCAGTGCTAAGACATTTTCCATATATTTGGTGTCTGAAATATTAAAATAGACAATTTAAGTATTTTAAAGAGTATCTTGAGTATTTGCTGATTTTAGCTTTTCCCATGTGGTTGTGGTCACCAGCCACTGTGAATCTCATGGATCCGTTGTACTTTGAAGCAGGCCTTTTAAATCATCATACTTCTTTGAAGAATTTGAATTAATATCAGCTACACTTGATTTTCCTTTGGGACCAATAAAGTATTTTTTAATATGAATTTGAAAAAGATACACACAGATATTCCAATGATTGTGATTTGACAAAATGTGGACATCTGCTGAAAAGGTTTATGTAAATGGTTTTTGGTACTATTTTTACAGAAACATCTCAGATATGTTGCTATGATCCCGTTTCTATTGACCATAAAATTGCGCAAATTGGAATTACAAAAATAAATGTGCCTAATAGAAACAAGGCAGTTTTGAAAAATCTCAAGTGTTTTTAGTAAAACATGTTTTACACAAGGATGAGGTGGTTTTTCAACCGTGTGGAAATGTATTAACCTCACAAAATTACGATGGAGACATGTTTCTTACATCACAAGAGTCACATGATCAACAACTGGATGTTACTACTGGCAGAAACTACAAGGGAGACTGTCAAGAGGTGGTGAGGAGAGACGCTGAGACCCAGGTATGATGGTGAAAAATTATGAATTTAATGAAAATAACCAGCGGAACAGGACAACGGAGGAGCAACGAGGAACAACTGACAGCACTTGGAAACAGGTACACATGACGAGGATCCGACGAGGAACACAGACAACACAGGAGACTAAATACACACAAGGTAATCAAGGGAACAGACACACCTGGGAAACAATCAACGGGGAAGACGCAGAGACAGGACTCACATGGAACGGGATTACACAGAGAAAACTCAAAAATAAACACACTGAAACACAGATCATGACAGAGACGACAGGAAGTGGTGGGAGGATGATGTCGCCACATGCTTTTTAATGACTTACTGCACCAACAAATGCATTTGTGTGATTTTTATTGCATTTCTTAGTTGATGCAAACACTACAATTGCAAAATTGTGTTTTTTCGACGCCAGCAGAATTTAGACAACATTTTGTGCACATCTGTAACGGAAATGCAGCTACTGACATAAACGTTTCCTTAGTGTGAGCAGAGTAGCGGCCAGGTGTTAAATGTACCTCATTGACGTCGATCCCGTTGTTAACCGACCAGGTGGTCTGGAAACACTCCATCATGCGTTGTTCCAAGGCTTTGGGCAGCCGGTGCACCCTGATGAAGTCCTTCAGGTCCTTGGTGCGGGTGTGGTACAGCGAGCGGCGGGAGTACATCCTCTGGATGATGGCGGTCACGTTACCAAACACCACAGCGTGCATCAGCGCTGTGGGCAGAGGACAGCTTTCTCGTTAACTCCGTCTGGTTAAGACGAGGGACACTGAAGGACACAGTTTTACTCAAAGGTCTCCACAAACCTGGAGAATTTAGAACACTGTAGGGTAAGAAATGGCTCTCTTCTGTTGCTTTAAAACCACAAAATGTCCAGGTTATGACGGAAAAATAACTCTGAAATGCCATAAAACTTTTGGATTGTGCAGACAGAAAAGCTCCACATCTCCTTTTCTATTCTACAATGGCTTGTTGGAGCCATTGTAGCTAGGAAAAAAATAAGAGTAGTGCACTTCCACCAAAACAACTCACATTTTTAGATTAATCTCAGAAATCGTCTAGAAAAAAAAGCAGAAATTTCAGAGTTTGGAATGTGGAAAATCTGCTTGAAAATCGCAGAAATTTTCTGATTAATCTCAGAAATTTTGAGAAAGAAACTTGGAAAGATCTGAGGTTCAAAAAAATGTTGACCTTGTGTCTTTAGAATATTTCTCATCTTACTCTCAAAATTTTGCAGTGTTTTGGAGGAAATGTACTCATGTGTTTTGATCTAACTACCACGGACCTGATTCGACATAATATTATTCTGATGGTTCTTGATATTGTAGTAAAACTTTTTCAGTGGTCCCTTGATTTGAGCTTTGCTGTGAACCTACAGACAGCCAATCAGCAGCAGAGAAAAAGTTAAGCGAGCTAAAAAGTGGCAGAATCAGTGTCAGATTGCAGGACGTCCACAGTTCACTGACAGACTAATGACTGTCCCCTCCGGCACATTTAGGCAAACTCTGACTTTAAAGCGTCTCTTGGTTTCAGCACAGAGAGCCTCTGGGCAGCAGCTCGCCACTTAGATTCAGACAGGCTAATGAAGCTGCAGCTTGTTTTGATAAGTTATGATGATTTGATACAGTTACTCTGATTCCTCCATGCTGAACAGGGTTTAGGATAAGTTCACATTTCTGTCTACCTAATGGTATTTATCCGATTATTTTAACCATGACATGCTACTGCTGTTTTTACCCTCTGGCATTTTTTAGCTGAATCTGAATGTTATGTATATTATAATTGGACTGTATATAACTTGAATCTTCAACTTGATAACTGCTATACAACCACTTAAATGGAATGAACGATGCCAAAAAGTTCCAATTTAGCTTATTTCCCAACTTAAATAAACTAAGCTGCACTGCAAAAACACAAAATCTTAGCAAGTAATTTTTATCTGCTAAGATATTTTAAATAAGATAACATTTACTTGCATGCAAACTATAATAGCTTTTTTTAAAAGTCAAAAAGTCTTTAATATTGATTTAAAAAATGTATTATTTCCACTTGCAGATTATTTCACTTATGGGAAAAAGGAATTATTAATTTAAATAACCTAATTTCTTGATGAAAAGTTACTTTTAAGTGAGTTTTGTCTTATTTCAAGCGTTTTTAAGCGTATTAAGGAACAAAAATACTTGGCAAGATTTTGTGTTTTTGCAGTGCAGGTTGTAATTCTCTTCTTCTGGTACTGACAGGATACATTATTGGGTTTTTGCTTGAGCTTTAATTAAAAATGTAAGCATTTATATCAAGAAAAGTACTGCTAACTGTAGATTTTAGTAAAACTTTATTGGCTACTAGAAAAACAACAGTGCCAATCGATATGATATCAGCAGCATTTCCGTCATTAAAGGATATATTTCTAAATATGCAGAAAAGAAAGTCTCACATATTCTATTTATATAAGGAAAAATGGGTGTGTTTTAAGTGATTTTAGGGTAATTATGGCTTCAATAGGGTGAGATACTTTTACTTGTTTCAGAAAGTCTTAACACTTTTTTGTTCTGTTGGCAGATAATTTTTCTTATTTTAAGTAATATATAGCTTATTTTGGAACTTTTCTTGAAAGGCGAGTTTTTGCAGCGTACCTCCTATAAGCATGGTGCAGATGGAGAAGATCTTCTCTGCGTCCGTGTTGGCAGACACGTTCCCGAAGCCCACGCTGGTCAGGCTGCTCAGAGCGAAGTACAGGGCCGTCACGTAGCTGCTCCGGGTCGACGGGCCCCCGTTCAGTATCCTCAGGGACCCCGATCCTGAAATGTTCTCATTGTCTTGGCTTGAGTTCCAGATGCTCTGCCCCGCGACCTCTGACCCCGGCGTTCTCCACTGGGTGCTGTTGGCTGGGAGGCTGCTCGCTGTGGGTGGGGTCTGCGTGGTCAGGGAGGATATGATGTACGGGGTCCCCAGGCGCTTTGCCAGTTCATACAGCCAACCTGTGGGGAGAAAAGGGAAAACACAAAATCTTACCAAGTATGTTTGTCTCATTTCTAGTGGAAATACCTCAATACACTTGAAATAAGAAAACAAATATCTTAAAAGTAACTTTTCAGCAAGAAATGAGCTTACTTTAAGTCAATCATTCCTTAATATTGATTTAAAAAAAGTACAAGTTCCACTAGCAGATTATTTCGCTTAACACAAGGCATTGTTCCCATAAGTGAAATAATCTGCCAGTGATTCTAGTACGTTTTCATCAATATTAAAAAATTATTGGCTAAAAACAAGATCTCACATCTTGCTGAAAAATTACTTGCAAGCAAATGCCTTATTTCAAGTGCATTAAGACATTTGCACTAGAAATTAGAACAAAAACACTTGGTAATATTTTGTGCTTTTGCAGGGCACACCATGATAAAAGACTGATTCATTTCTGAGTCTCTTCCATAGAAACAGGTGAAATATTTTCAGTTCTTTATACTCTACAATGAAAAGCCACCTTTGAAAAAATGTTAGTTGTCAGTTAAATTCAACGTTAGCCTAAATTCAGTGGCATAAAAACATTTATTTCAACTTAACAAGGACTTGTCTTCAAAACTCTGGAACAAGTTTTGTTCCATTAATAAAATTAATAGATTACTGGGATTTTATGTGACAGACACACACAAAATAGTGCATAACTCTGAAGTGGAAGGATACGTAATTTTCTCAAATTTTTCACAAAAGGCGGAGCTAGGTCCAAACAGGCGTTTTGAGCAGCTGAATGGTTGCCATGGAGATTAAAGAATTTCTTAAAAAATGCATGAAAAATCAAAGCAATGCTCCAGGTATGTTTTTGATGAATAGACAACATTATAACATGACTTAAAGCCAAAAAACTAAAAAAAAAATAATCAATTTTAGATAATACTGCCCCTACAAATCTTTATAAATAAACTAAATAACTGAAATTTGTGGTTGTAGGACAACAAAATGTGATAAAACTTATGCGTAGATCAGAAGACTTTAATAACAGTGCTGGAAAATGCGTCCAGGATGAGCAATATGAAACATGCAAAGCATTTAGATAACGTAAGCAGATGTCCTCAGTGCACAGGAACAAAAGGAAGGAGGAAAACGCTGTCATTTGTGAGTAAATGAAGGCTGTAATAAAACCCAGCGGAGTCTGTGACAGCAGCAGCAGAACGCAGTAGAGGGATGTTCTGATAAGAATTACACAGTGCAATATGCATGAGTCTATTTATTGATCCCTGGCATCCAGGCCTTCAGGGAGCGGGCTTTTGTTCGCCCGCCAGCATCAATAAGCAGAAGTGACAGCCGAGCTGCGGGCTGATCCCCAGCAGAGCTGCTAAACCGTCAGCATCAGAGGATTTAACACCTGAGTAGTTTCCTGATTACATCGTCATTAGTGCAACTTAACCTCTGTCAAGCTCCGAACACACGGGCCTGACTGGAAGTTTGTCTCACCAAAGCATGTGCAGCTGTGGATGACAATGGGAAAAACCATCCATCCATTTTCTAACACCCTTGTCCTTTAGTGGGGTCAGAAGGTGCTACTGCCTATCTCCAGCTAACGTTACGGGCGAGAGGCGGGGTCACCCTGGACAGGTCACCAGTCTGTCACAGAGCAACACAGAGACACACAGGACAAACAACCATGCACACACACACTCACACTAACACCTAGGGGCAATTTGGAGAGGCCAATTAACCTGCCAGTCATGGTTTTTCGATTGTGGGAGGAAACTGGAGTACCTGGAGAAAACTCATGCATGCACAGGGAGAACATGCAAACTCCATGCAGAAAGACTGGGGCCAGGAATCGAACCCAGAACCTTCTTGCTGCAAGACAACAGCTCTACCAACAGCACCACTGTGCAGCCCAATGGGAAAAACCAAAACTGATTACTGGTTTCAATTGAGGACGGTATCAGTATGTGACTTTCAGATTACTGATCAAGTTATCAGCCTGATAGCTGCACAAATCCTGTTCATTATTAACAGGACCTAAAAAGAAAGTTTTCACATGAGTGGGTTATGCTCATTGCTTTTACAAAGCAATCACAATCCATAAAATTACTAGGCAAATTCTCTAAAACTGCTATTTTACCTTCAGGATTAATAAAGTATATTCTGATTCTGATGTCAACAAAGCAAAAAAAATTAATGAAAGAGAAATATTTGAGTGAAATAATCTATTGCTAGAATATTCTCCCCATTTAAAGTAACAGATTTGTAAATCTAACTCTGAATAAACAGGTTACAAAAGCCAAATCAAATCAAATATTAATAATAATAATAATAATAATAATAATAATAATAATAATAATAATAATAATAATAATAATAATAATAATAATAATAATTAGGGTTTCACTGATTTATCGGTACCGATTTTCTTAATCGGTGATCGGCCAATTTTTACATATGAAGCCGATCTGATCCACTGATCTTATCTAGCTTGGCAAAGGCCTAAGAATCAACCACTGTCCTCTTCTGCTCTCCAGTGAGAGGTTTGACTGACAGACCGGCTCACCAGGTTCTGTCTGCACGTTTACAATTAACAATAGTGGCCCCACTGTTGCCAACTCAATGGCTTTCTTGCTATACTTAGCAACATTTAAGACAAAAAAAATGGTATTTGCCAAAATCAGAATTGACAGGTTAGGTTTTTTAAAAGATCAATAATCTGCAATCGGCCAGAAAACAGCAATTGGTGCACCTCTAATTCTAATAACAACAATAATACATCAAATAAATGATTTTTGTCACATTTTATTAATACTGTCTGTTTCTGAACACCCAGCTGTTCCAAACTCAAGAGTCTCATCATGATGCCACAGGAAATATAATAGTTTTCCTTTTTCCTCCTCTACATTATATTACTCTGTCATCTTGAGATTTCTTTATTAATATTATTGATTTTCAAACAAAGAACAACAACAACAACAAAAAATCCACGTTATTAATAATAAAAAGCAAGCATGCACAGTAGATACAAACTGACTGGATATTACTTCTTGTTGAAGTAAGATTTGTTTATTAAAAAATGAATGGAGTGCTGATTTGTCAACATACTAAAAGCTCTTGTATATAACAAAGCACAGAAATGGCATCAATCTACCTTACATAATAACCAAACATCCTGGCCAGGAAAACCTTAAAAATGAAAAACCTCAGTCTGTTGCACAGTGGAACAGCTGGCATGACTGTTTCCTTGGAGGAAGAAGTTTTTTCTGCATGGGGTTTACAGGTTCTGTGTGTGTGTGGGTGGGGGGTGGAGGGGGATTAACTGTGCATATGTTTTCTCTTCATCCAAAAGCATGACTGTTAGATTAATTGGCCTCTCTAAATTATGCTTAGGTATGAGTGTGTGTGCGAGTGTATGTGTGTGTGTGTGTGTGTGTGTACAGCTGTTTGTCCTGTGTGGCCCTGTGATGGACTTGTGGCCTGTTCAGAGTGTACCCTGCCTGTCTGCCTTGGGTAATAATGTGATTTATTTATTTCAAACCAGCTGGAGGAGAGAAACATGGAACCGTAAACTAGAGAGTAAATCCAGATGAGCATTTCGCTGGACCTCCTCTGGCTTCTGTGACAGCCTGAGGTTCTTGAGACACAAACTCAGCTTAAGCAAAACAACAGGCCTCAACAGTCAGGACCCAGTATTCGTCTGCAGCAGCTGACAGATCAGCTTTTCAGCCTGGACTGTTTCCATCGCAGACTGTCAACTGGACTGAGATCCAGACTGTTTGTTGACAAAACCATGGTCCAGATCTGCCTTTTCTGAAAGAAAGGTTTAAGCTCCAGCTGTGTTCCCATTAACCATAAAACTGCACAAATTGAAATAGCCTAAATAAATTCTCTTAACAGAAGCACATCAATTTGGGGAAAAAAACTCATGTTCTTTCCCCAAAACGCCGCATACGTAGCCACTCCCACATATGAGGAGCCTGTTGCTCCAACAGCCGAATAAGAAGCCGACGTCTCTTCTGATTGGCTGATGGTTTCTCTAGAAGCATGACTGAATTATGAATATATCTGTTTACATCCGTCGCTTCCATCATTTTTAATGACTTATTAGGTGAACACATTTATTCACGTGCAATCTTAATTTAATATCTTATTTAATGGAAATACTACACTTGTGAAATTGTGTGGGGTTTTTTTTTTGGTGGAAAACAGACAAAGATTTTTGCACACCTGTATGAAATTAGTGCACTCTGCCTTACAACTCAGGCACATAAATATATATTATACATTTATATCTTATGGTTATATTTGTATTAATATTTAAGACCTTGGATGGAGTAGCTTGTCAACAAATAAGCAATTTCCCTTTGGGAATCAATAAATTCTATTCTATTCTATTCCATAAAGGAGGAAAATAAAGTTGTAAAACTGAAGCTGGTTTCAAAGCTCTATGTTGCGTCTGCCTCTGTCCGTGGTGCTGATGTCTCCTGTCCCTCTAGTTAAGTGGAGCAAACTTTCTCTCTCAGCTGTCTGTGTGCTGAAAGCTGTTCAGTACTTGGCTGTTCCAGTATGAATCTCCACATATTGCTTTCAGGCCCAACATGTTCTGTTGGCTCATTTCCTGTTGGAATTTAACACACTGTCTTTTTTACACCTCTGTCAGATAAGCTTACAACCAATCTTTCCACTACATTTTTGCTCAGTTAATTATCACCTTGTATCTAATTATGTACTGTCTACATACACCGTGTGCTCACTGGTTGCCAGATTTTCTTCCCAAGTCTAGCTCTCAGCCTTTTTAAAGGTACGATAAAAATCGCCTCTCATCCAGTGCAGTCTGGCTTTCTGTGGTGCTTTTCTGTTACTGTCAACATGTAGCTCTCTGCTGAAAGTGAGCTTATGCTGCTGTATTTAGTTTATGGAGTGAGTGTTTCATTTGACATGTGGTCCATTTGGAATTTAGAACAAAAGTTTTAAATATGGATTTAGAAAATAGATTCCATATTTTATTAAAAGTTAAAAGACAACTGTTTATTTTGAGTTCACTTTGTAGCACAATCGAGTAATTACGTTATCTTCAATTGCTATAAAGATGATATAAAGATGATATAAGTATTAAAAGAAATTTAACTTCATATTTTAACACCTTGAAAATGGACCTCTGTCTCTTTAAGAAACTCCTGCTCTTTCTGAAACTCCACCTTCATCGCAAAATGATTCCTCTATTAAACATTTAACAAAGCATTTTACCAGTGTTGCATTGAGAAGTAGCTCCTATAATGAGCTCAGCAGATGCTCAGTTCCACCAGATGTTTGCTAATTGCTGCTGACTAGTCTGAAGGAGCCGAGTGGGGGATTAGCTCCCACAGGGAAGATGAATGGTTGCCATGGAATGGATGAAAGAATCAAAGCAGCATTTAAGGTATGTTCTTGATGAGGGACTAATATTATAACAAGCTGAAAAAAGTCGATTTTACACAATAACGTCCCTTCAGCAGGTGGAAACCTACAGCGATGTCGGGTTAGACCAGACCTGTCACAAT
The DNA here is from genome assembly GCA_903067075.1 of Micropoecilia bifurca. NCBI lineage: Eukaryota > Metazoa > Chordata > Actinopteri > Cyprinodontiformes > Poeciliidae > Micropoecilia > Micropoecilia bifurca. Next base: position 31,985 of record CAEGAF010042780.1, on the reverse strand, counting down.
AACAGATTTTGCTGTACGACAAATTGTCCAAGACGTTATCGAGATGAACGATAATATTGCTGTTTTGAGATCATTTCGAACAACAACACATCCTTACAGATCAATAAACTTTCAATTTTGATGAACATTTACCACTGGAACCGGAAAACATTTTAAATATCCAGAATAAATAAACAAAACAAAAACAACAAATAAAATGGATCATTTAGTCTCTGGTTGGGACCAAAACACGAAACTGAAGATTTTAATCATCCAGTGTTTTGGTAGAAAAAGAGAAAAACAATAAATTATAAATTGAGTTTGTTTTAATTTATCATGCGATTAATTGATTTGTTGAGTATTATGACATGCCTGAGGTCACCTATGTGCTGCAGATTTGAGGAGAAAATCTTTCTTTCAGTTTTTCGAGGGTGTGAGAATCGACTCTGAGTTGAAACAAAATCTTGGAGGCTTGGGGAAAAAAAAACAACTTCTGACCACCTGTGGATGAAAGTCAAATCACAGTTCCTTCATATTTCTGTGCACCAATTCTTCCTGCCACTTCCATCTGTATTTGAAAGGAACAAAATCCACATCCCAAGAAGCGTCTCCTATATCACACAGGATGTATTGCTTCTCCACTGGCTCAGTAAACTCTCAACCACACGCTGCAGCTCTACAGTCTGTAAATTATTGACGTGAAGACACAGCAGCAGCAGAATGCTGTCCGGTGACTGACAGACTGAACAGTCCAGCGTATGCTTGCTCTGATATCAGTCCTCCATTGTGAATCTCAGCTGGTGGCACGTAAAGGTCAGGCCCCAGGCTGCTCTTTGTTGTTCCCTGGATTGCCTGGCCTTTCTGAATGGTCAATTGAGGCTCTGCTGACATGAACCGACTGCAGCGCTGCAGCGCTCCGCTGAAAGGATAATGACAGATCGGACGGTGCGAACGGATGAGATGGGAGATCGAGAGAGGACGATACGGCGGGATGCGCAGAAATCAGAGAAGGAAAGGAAAACGCGGCGCGCTGTAGTCCACAGATCAGAGAACAAACTCATTCTCAGCGTCTTTCGTGTTACTCGTGTCGCTGCTAAATATAAAAGAGAAACATAAAGCTCGAGTGTCGCCTGAGGTCACAGTCAAAAGGATTAAAGTTTGCTCCTTTGCCCTTGGAAACTCCCTGTCTGTGTGTCTGCACATGTTCATCAGACTATGAGTCAGGGTTTCACACCGCCTGCAGGACTTCACATTCTCCACTGAGACGCTTGTGGAATTATTAAGTTTCAACTACAGATTCTTGATTTGTCTTTAAAGCAAGTCGAATGTAGCTGAGAAGCAGGACTGAAAAGGACTTTAGGGAGGAATGCAAAACAGACGGAGCTAGTCACAAAACAATGCTTATTGAAGGAGGAGAAACACAAAACCTAATAAAAAGTTACAAACGATGTGAAATGCTTTGCAGACAAAGGGGAAAAAAGACTAAAAATGTTAAGGGAAGATTTTTCCACAACCTCCTTTTCAAACACAAAAAACAAAGTAAATGAAAGTAGGGCTGGACGATATGACTGAAAAACATAGAAGATGTAATTCTTCTATATCAGTCAATGTCAATAACACTGGGTTACAAAAAGTATTTTTTGGAAGTTTTCTATGTATTTTCAACTCAGTTATGACTATTTTCCACCCCGGAATCCAAACATGACATCCATTTTTCTCAGGCAGGTCAGGTTTTTATTCTAATTTGGTTTAGAGAAATCTGATCTTCTGACTAAACTGATGATATTTTTGTGACATTATCAGTTCATTTTCATTAATGTTTCTCATTCAAAAAGGATCTTAGGACAGAAAAAAAGTGTTCTAATAGAGTGTATTAATTAAATGTTACAAACTTGGATTTCTGTAAATTGAATAATAAACACTGATAAGGGTTAGTACATGTAAATTGAGCATTATGTCCTCATTGTGTAAAATTCTCCATCTCCTTCCTATCCTGATGGAGTCTCTCTCCTCTTGCTCTTCACTCACTGATCAGATTCTCAGGAAACTGATCCAGATGTGAGAACAAGTCCTGCATTTTGACCCTCATGTTGCTCCATAGTTCAGAAAGTTGACCTGATTGAGGTAAACCAATGAGATTTTTGGATTCAGCTCATTAAAATGACCTTAAAACTGTTGAAAAACCCCAGACAGAATTTTTTTGGCTGTTGACCAGTGATATCGATTAGTTTTTCTTTTAAATTTCTGAAATACTACCAGACGATAACATGTCTGCTGCGTGTGCGCAGTGTGGTAGACATGTTACTGTCTAATGATTATTATCGATTAAATGCAAGTTCTTCCTTTAAACTAAGAACACATCGGATGCGTTGCCGTGCGTCTCGTTAATTTACACGCCCCAACTGGTGCCTTGATAACCCATGAGGATGTTTGTGCTGAAACACATCAGACTGCTGCACTTCAGCCCCGGGTTGTTCAATACAAAATAGTAGGAGTGTATTTGTACTTTTTGTTTTTTGATGGTGTGTGACCTCAGCAATAAAAATGAAAGGCTGATGGTTTAGTCAGCCATCAGGATTAGAATGCATATGTTGAGTCATGTCTGCATGGCCGGTTCTCCAGTGATTGCTCCACACAGGCACAACAGAGAGGAGGAGTGTGTGGGAGGAGTTCATGGAAAAACATTCAGACATTGTGCCTTCTCTAGTTTTTTTTTGTTTTGTTTTGTTTTTGTAATTGCACAAGCAAACACAGCCAAGATTCATTTAATTTATGTGAGCAAAGTGTTTATCAGACGGTTTTCCTTATATAAAATCAGGATTTTACTATAGAAGAGAATAGATCTTTAACATTCTTTCAATGTGACCAAGATTAGAAATGCAATTATAAAAACTTTTTTTGTCTTTTGAAAACAAATGGATGAAAAGCAATGATAAATGATGAAAAGGAATGTTGCTCACATATTATTTGTGTGAATACAATAAACTTGACAAAGAAAAATACCAGCACTTCATGCTAATTATCACATCATTTCCTGTTTTTGGGCAATTTTATGAAAAGAATGATAAATGATTATGGGTCTGTTCATTTAGGCCTGCTAAAGGTTGAAGCACATGAACAGTTTAATCAGATCTGATCTTTGAGGCAGTTTTTAAAACTGTGATCCTGCACAATGCTGGACGTTAAAGCGTACAGCGGAGGCTCTCGCTTTGATGATAATGATGATGAAATTTATATTGTGAACATGTAAGCAGCAAATGTCAACAAGGTAAAATAGGATAAGAATAAGGAAATAAGAATAGGAATAGTCATCAAAATAAAAATAACATTTTAATGTTCAGTTGGAGAAGGCTGAACATTCTCCAACTGAACATTGGAGAATGTTCAGTTGGAGAATGAACATTCTCCAACTGAATTCTTATTAAAATTCTTATTAAATCAAACCCCCAAGAATATACACGGTCAATTTCAGATTAGAAAGTAGAATTCAAATGCTTCCAATGTTATAAATATGTATATATAATTTGTCCTCTATATCACAATTATCCATTCTGCATTTTCCAAAAATGTTCAATTAATTTGTTGCTATGCAGTCTACAGCATTTATGCTAACTATGTTCAGTCAAAGCAGTTTAAGTTTGTAGCTGCACAGGAAGGAAGTTTTATCCATTCATCACTAAGCTTTCAACATTTCAGCAGTCAAATCAACTTCTTTAAAGCTCTATCATTTTATAATGATATCCCTTCATCAAAAACATACATGGAGTCCTTTATTCTTTCATGCTTGAGAAATCCTTTAGTCTCCAAGGTAACCAACTGTGCAAAGCGCCTGGTTGGACTCCTCCTCTGAGTTTCCAGGTTTCTGAGCTTCCGCCTCACAGAGCCTCTCCTGACTCATATCACCTCCAATCAGCTCCTTCAGACTAGCCAGGAGCAATTAGCAAACACCTGGTGAAACTATGCATCAGCTGAGCTCATTCCAGGAGCTACTACTCAGTGCAACACTGGTAAAAATGTTGTAAAAGAGTTAATAGAGGAGCCATGTTGTCATGACTTCCTGTAGGGGGATTTTCAGAAAGATCAGAAGTTTCTTAAAGGGACAGAGGCCAAATTTCAAGGCATCAAGTAACAAAGTCAAATTTCCTTTAAGCCATATTTCATACACGCCACATGTTTTGTAACAGCTCAAGGTAATATAGTTTCTTGATCGTGCAATACAATTCTACTGTGTACCTGACAAATACGTAACACTGCCCCTTTAAATCTGTAAAATGTGTGAAAACCATGTCTCATTTTTCTTCCCCCATCAGAACATGGTTTAGCATTGGCCAAGCGCATACAATTCTAATAAAACACATCCAAAAGATACATACGTTCTTGCAAGGAACTGTATGTAAGTTAGAACCAAAGAACAAACATGCATGGATAGTAAAAGTGTCCTCTCACCGATGTCCGAGAAGCCCATGCTTTCGATCTCCTTGCGGCCGATGTAGTACCAGACACAGGCCATCCAGTGGGCCAGCAGGGCAAACATGGACATGAGCAGAGTCAGAACCACGGCGCTGTACTGCGAGTAGCGCTCCAACTTCTGCAGGAGCCGCAGCAGCCGCAGCAGCCGGACAGTCTTCAGCAGGTGGACCCTGAAGTTCTGCAGACAGGGGCACAACGACAGGTCAAAAGGTCAGTCTGAAGAACAAACAAGTGTTCTAGAGCAGAGGAATGACAACTATTTCATTTATCTATCAGCTGGATCTCTAAATTTGTTGTTGATAGAGAATCCAACGTTTTTCAGCTTCTAATAAAACTGAACAATGAGTCAGTTAGCAGTCAGCTGAACTAATTTAGCCCTCTGTTCATTACCTGTTAGAAGTCTTTGCAGGTGAGCCAAACTAATTGGAGAGGAAATGTGTTTGTGTACAACAGCAATATGAAAGAAAGGATGATAAAATCATTTGAGCAAACAAATTAAATAACAGTCAAGAGATTGTCTTTTGTAAAAAAAAATACATAAAAATAAATAAAAATAATATTTGCAGAGGTTTTGGTTACACAAGTGAACTCACCACAGTGACATTGAAAGCGTAAAGCAGGTCAAAGGGCAGGGCAGCAACAAGGTCAACAAAGAGCCAGGTGGTGACGTAGTGGACACAGATGGACCGGGCGTCGTAGACCACCTGACCCGACGTGCTCACAAAGGTCGTACGAAAGTTCAGCACGATGTCTGAGGACAACAACAGCATGATGTTAGAAAACACAGATATGTGCCAACAATGGAGCAGCATTCTGTTAACCTTTTATACCATGAATTTAAAATCTCCACCTGGATATTTTTGCTTATTTATTGTTTATTTTTAACATAGCTGAATGGAATCTAGAAGTATTCATGTAAAATATAAACTGGAACAACACTGCTGTCCAAAACCTTATGAGTATGGTGGTTTATATTTCCATTCATCTTAAACTCTTCTATCTTTCTTCTTTTTGGCACAAGTAGCTTTTATTCATCAGCAGCTGGACAGGGAGGTTGTAGCTTTTGCATTGAGTCTGTTGGCTGATATCTCAGGAAATAGGCAGGCAGCATCACTGTTGCATCACTGTTGTGATTCTGTTATCTAAGTTACATAATGATGCCTTCAGTGTAAACTCCTAGCTTTAGCTTAGAGACATGCACATGCTAATGGCAATTTATATCCAGACTTTATGTTGTGGGTTTCCATTTGTTAAAGCAAAGAAAAAAAACAACGTGTATCTTCTGTTTTTACACAAACTTATATTTATTTAAACTTTTTCGTTATTTCTGTTGAGCAATGCCCAAACGCCGGCCTCAGTAAACAAGAAACCCTCATTAGGATGAGAGCCAGAGGGTGGAGGAGAAACTCTGGTGCAATTCTGGCACTTCTACTCTTCAGCAACATAACTGTTACGTTTCACCTTTTAGTGATATTGTATATATGAGCTCAGATTCAGGTTGAATATACAACCTCAACCCGTTTTTAAAGGTAGAATTCGGTGCACTATTTTGAATTTATTGTAAGTAATGTGTTGAGTGAATGTGACAAACACCACCAAATTATTATTATTATTGATTTCACCACTCCTCACGATATGTGATGAATTCAGGAAGTCGTCACAACATGGCTCCTCCTGTAGTAACATCAGAACGCGTGATGCAAAACAAAGTGTTTCCATTGCAGTTTTGCTAAATACATCTATACTGATACGGCTGAAAACCCACCTCCTTCTTGGACAAAAACTTTTTATTGAAAAGCGTGGATTTCTTCAAAATTACTGCGTTTCCATCAAGCAAAATTATTTTTGTAATCTCAGTTTGCCCAATTTTACAGTAAACCCTCCCACTGTTTTAAGAGATGAGGGTCATTCAGAGCCTACAAGCTTTTTTACTCTGCACGCAGTCCAGCGGGGTCGTACTGACCCTGTGTGCGACTTTACAAGGTCTTTTTGTAAAATCCCAGCCCCGCTGTCAGACTGTGATATTTTCCTAACACCATCAGAGGGTTAATGGAAACTCAGCCTATGAGAGCCAATTTCTGCACTTCAGATGAAGTATGAGTCCACTGGACCTATGTGAGAGAGAAGCTTGTCAGTTTTTCCAAATGTTTTCTTTGATCAAAATTAATATTAACTAAAAGAACAATATACAGAAGCAAGACTTCAAGAACACATCAGCTTTAGGTCATTAAGTAGAAACTTTTACGGACATGCCACTGTATCGAGAGGTAACAATAGCACACCTCTGATCAGGACTTTATATCCTTTTTTTGCTATTCAAATATTCACAGAGGAGAGTCTCAACTGCTCATTATCCTTCAAAGTGCAACTCTGTTTGCTGAGCATAAACAGGAAGTGAGTGAAGGCGGTTAGTCTGCCATCTGCTCACTTTTACAACACTTACATTTCTTTATTAAAAGCATGAATTAACCTGACGGAACAACTTAAACAGGTTGTCTGCAGAATGAACGGGTGAACTGACAGTATTGATCAGCAGGCTTGGCCTATTTGTCCTAACGAATGGGATATTGATTGACAGGAGTTACACATCTCGCCGCTGTTGGTTTCCATAAATCCAACGGTGAACTTTCAGGACAACGGGTCAAGTTGTTATTTATGATTTTTCCAATAAAAATAATTGTGCACTGAAAAGATCTCACGCTCGCAGTTAGGCCCACAGGAACAAAGAGGCCTGCCGGTTTCTTGGAAAAAGAGTCAGCAGGGAGAAGTAATGGCCTGATGTAAATGGCTCATATCCTCTTACTGCATCATGCATCATTAAAAAGCTTTACAGGTTTTGGAGATGGAGGATTATTGGCTGACCTCCAACCGGCAGGCGGCTAACACAACCACCAACAACGTTCTGCCAGCCGGTTTCATATCTGTCAGGATGTAAAGGTTCGTGTTGCTTCCTTTTACTGCTCACTACACCAACGCTGAAATAAAATTCCTGGAACTATGCAGGCAGAGGAAAGTGTAAAAAACTAAAGTGTAAACTCAAACTTTTCTAAACTTTCTAAACCCTGACTTCTTATTTCACCTGAAATCAGATCATATTTGTTCATTTCATTTGTTGTTAACCTTTTAACTGTTGACATTTTTAGTACAGTTGCATTGACTGTTTTATACTTTTTGACAATATTGCTTTATATTATTGATCATGTTGGAATGTGAATGGTTTATTCTGAACTATCTGAAGAAACGCTGAACAGATAGCTGCCTGGTCTCTCCCAGCAACAGATTTCTTTTTCTAACAAAGTCCTAATCCCTCTAAACACCGTCCTGCTCCTGGATTCTGCTCTAACGTCTCCTTCTTGACTTTTTGCTCTTTCTATTGTGGCAATAAATATTCCTTTTAAATCTGAGGAAAGCAACAGTGAACACAACTTCTGTACAGCAATGAAAGAGGATAAGTTTTTTTCCTGGCATTGACTAACTAGGAGGGGATAAAAAACATAACATTAGTATTCCTGTTATTGGCCTTAATATGACATATTGCCATAGATTGATTAATCATCATTTATCTTTAGCATTACTCAACACACACAGTTTGTTTGGAAGAAAACTCAGTAAAGTCTTGTGACTTTTGGCTCTGGCTAATTGCTGAACATGACACAGACCTGCAGCCCGGCTCAGCAGCTGATCAGACCCACGGCTGTAAAGGTTCATCTATACGTTTGTGGTGTGTTTAATGACGGCCTGGAAAATCACATTACCACATCTTCACTGGAACATTGACCAATATATTTGATGTGTAATTGGCACTCGACAAAATGTAATGTCTGTTTCTGTACTGGTGACTGTATGATGTTTTTATGACTTTATATTTTTGTGCTTTAATCATGTAAAAGGCTTTAAACTGATGTGTTGCTGAAAGTGACCAACTGAACTAAATCTGTAGGAGATAAACAACATGAGCGAGTTGTTCATTTAATTTGTTATTGACCTCTTAAAAATTATTATATATTGTTTCTTTGAGTTGATTCTCACCTAAAATGAAAAGGATCTCCACCAGGATGTCGCTGACACTGGGTGGACTTCTCGAGGTGCCGCCTTCGTCCCGCCCTCCACTGAAGCAGACGTTGTAGGGAACGGTGACGGCCACATAGAAGGTCGCCAGCAGAATCAGCCAGTCCCAGCCGGCCTTAAAGGTGCCATAGTGGAGTAGTATGAAGCGGGACTTCTTGATGGCTGCTACTTTGTACTCTGGGATCGGAGGTTTCTGCCCAAACATGTTCTGTATCAGATCAAAGGAACATGGCTGTTAACGGCAACATCACGTTGGGGCCTCGACTCACCTCTTTTACTTCCAGCTCACAAGTTTTCTTTCCAAAAGTTGATCAACAATGGAAAATGATCTTCTTTCTGTTATATGGCTGCCAAAAACACACCCAGTCATTTCCGCTCAATTTAATCATGAGTTTGTGTAAAGCACAGAACAAATTAGGTCAAATACTTTGGGAAAAGGCCTCTGCTGGTGTCTTCAAATAACTTCCAACTTTCAGCATTTCCATACAAATAGAAACTAAAACCCCATCTGAATTTCACATGTTCTGAAAAAACCCCAAACCAAAAAAAAACAGGATAAAAATAGTGTGCAGCTCTCTTCTATTTACGAAAAAAGGTTAGCAAACGTCTAAATACACGTCAAAAACTCTAGAATTGTGGAAATTATACAAAACACACTCTTTTTAAATTATTATTATTAAGATTACATGCTTATGATTTGTCTTGATTTAAGTTAAAGATCAAGTGTTTGTTCAGCCTAATATTAAGGTTTTAGAATGAGACTTTCAAAAACCTTTCTAATCTGGGCCGCATGTTAATGTTATCCTATACATTTTTTTACTTTGAAACTACATTTGCAGATTATTACAGTTTGAATTTCACTGACTGAGAGGCTGCAGAAGATACAGGTGTTCTGTCAGCCATACGCTGTCAGGATAGAATACGTGCAGTGAGTACGCATGCCCGCGCATGCGCATTAAGAAGTTCGACCGTTAGAGGTGTAGTTTCAGCATACGCAACAAGTTATGACAAAAATAAGTCATTAAATTGTTTACAATATGATATAATATGATGACTATATAGCTAAACATGTGTTGTCTTGGTTTCAAAGTGTATTTAAAGCGGGATCTGGCTGCAGCTGCAGTCAACTACAACACAAACCGTGTAAAACTCATTAACCTACTTAACCGCTAAGTCAGGATGCCATATAACTGTTGATAACAAAGTGTATGATGATCTACGTCATGATTCTATGTTGCTGAGCTAAGCATATGACTATCTGACAATGTATGCTGATCTGACAGAGAACACCCTGACACCAACACACGCATCTTCATTCACAGTCTTACTTGTAAATGGATTTTTCTTTTCCTGGACATTTTGATGTTAGCTTGTCGGTGTTTCGGTTTTATTCGCTGGGAAAATTAATAAGCAGCTTGAGGTGACTCTGCTGGTAACAATCGGAATGCATTATGGGAAATGAAGTTTGTTGTCAATTCGTGCTCAAAACATATTTTAAGTGAATCATGGGCCTATAAAACGCTGAAGGGGGGAGGGGTGTTCTGTCAGCCATACGCTGCCAGGATAGCATACATGCAGTGAGTACGCATGCCCGCGCATGCGCACTAAGAAGTCCGACCGTCAGTGCAGTTCTCAGTTCAGCATACTCAACAAGTTATGACGAAAATAAGTCATTAAATTGTTTAAATATTATATAATATGATAACTAGATAGATATACATGCGTTGTCTTGGTTTCAAAGTGTATTTAAAGCGGGATCTGGCTGCAGCTGCAGTCAACTACAACACAAACCGTGTAAAACTCATTAACCTACTTAACCGCTAAGTCAGGATGCCATATAACTGTTGATAACAAAGTGTATGATGATCTACGTCATGATTCTATGTTGCTGATTAAATGAAATCATATGGTAATGACAAGTATACATGTCTGAGCTAAGCGTATGACTATCTGTCAATGTATGCTGATCTGACAGAACATCGGGCCACATGTAGCTGCGGGCCTTGAGTTTGACACATGTGCTCTAATCTAGGAGTTCAGATCCACTGCCACCAACCAATAAAAACTCATTTAAGAAGTTTTGTATGTATTTTTATTGCTGCCTCAAATCCCTCCATGACCCTCTGAGACAGAGTGGGGTTCCACACTCTGCAAAAATAATTCACATTCTGATTTTTAATATTACAAATAGAACTTCAATATAAACAGCTAATTTTTCCAGACAGGTACAATGTTCCCAAATGTAAATGTCCCCGTAGATTCACTGCATGGCTTGACTGTCCAATGCACCAGATAAACTGCAAAAAGCTGCTAGAGCTCTAAGACTCCACAGCTATTGATAGGACAATTACACAGAGCACCGCCAAATATGGATGTAGCGCTGTTTTGCTAACAGAAAGCAATTTCTCTCCAAAAAATAGAAAAACATAACAGCAACACAGATTTTGTTTTGAAAAATTGCATCAGACCAAACCACAGAGCAGAACCTCGTCTGTGTTTTGTTCAGAACAAAGTGAAGATTTCGGGCCAAGTTTTTTTTTCTTTTTTTGTCAAAACACTTCAGGATAATTGACTTGCAGTCAGTTAACCACAAACTCCACTGGATACCAAGGAAGGCGAGAACCAGGGTGTTGTAGGTGGACATTTCAGCAGCAGCAAGCTGCACAAAGTTTTGTCAGTTTCCTTATCACCTGATTCAGCAAAATGTGAAGTTCTTTCCACCTGGAGTCAGCCAGATGTGAAAAACTTCTCATGTCCTTCAGACCATCTGTTGGGGTTAGAGCTGCTGGCTGCACTGAAGCACACCGACAAATCATGCAAGAAAAAAAAAATATATAAACGAGTTTCTGCTCTGAAACTAGAGCTAATCTCACCTTCTTGTGTTTGGATCTCTTATCGTCTGCTGCCTCTAGGTCTGACTGAAGAGTTGTTGAAGGTTTAAGAGATTTTAATTAGGCTGAGAGACGAATGAATCCTGAAGAAAAGCATTTTAATATCTCTGACTAAGTGATGTCCTCTAGCGTCTAATACCACGCGTAAAGCAATGAAGACATAATCTAATTACTGGACGTCTTCGGTTCTTCAGGCGTCAAAGTGTTTATTTGATTCTTATTGTTTGATTAGGAAATATTTATTCCCTTAAACCTGTTAGCGATTAGAGAGGTGAAGCACACTGGGCAAAGCCTTTGCTATGAAAGAAGCTCTTATTTCCCAGAGAGCATTGTTGAATTTAAAGGTAAAAAGAGCTTTATGTTAAGGAGGAAAAACTCTGATGTTTTCTTCATTCTCGGTGAAGAATATAAGTGTAAATGAAAACTGAGTGAAAAAGCTTTTCTTTTGCCTGTTTGATGAGTACAGAGCCAGATTTACAATTCGGCAGAAACAAAAGGCTATGGAGCGCATGAGGAGGACATTTCAGATCTGGGACAATGCAAACTTTTACACAAGACTTGCTAATAACAATGTGTTTCTTCCTCTATGTTTTCCTCCAAATAAAAAAATCTATTTCTAGATCCTGACTCCCTTCCTTCTCCACGACAGAGAGCCTTGCCTAATGAGATGAACATGGAAAAACAGTCTTCTTGTCTTATTTAGGCAAACAAGATCACAGATTACTGGTCGAGTTAGACATTATTTATTAGCAAACATTAGTTCTATATTTTAAAAGATAAAACTGATCAACTCTGAAGGATGGTAGAGATATATTAGGAAGATAAATGCAGATTGTCCTTGAATTTCTTAATGCTCAGGGTCTCCCAGTGTTTAAAGAGAATCTTGCACTAAGGGTGGATAACGGATAAGATGGATAGATTTCTGCCTGTTTGGAAACTGTTTGTGTTTGGTAACTTCCTAACTTTGTCTTGGTACTGAGACTGATTCATAATGTGCTCTCTAGATCAGGAATGTGAAGCTCAGGGCTGCTAGCCACATGAAGCCCGAAACAATACTGTCTGGTCACTGAGATCATTTCATAATTCCAGTATTAGTGATGGCCCACCAGTAGGTTATGCAGTAATCACACCAACTACACTACACTACACAATCCATAATGCAACAGCGTCTTGTGCTGAAGACAAGGCCGCAGAAGTCAGCTGGACCCAGGAAGCCCATCGCACTTTGCACCTTGCCAAGTAATTATTAATATTTATGCAAGTCTGAACAATGGAGCAAGTGGAGCCGCTCTCTTTCTATCCATCTCCATAACAACCATTAGATGGAAACAATTTAGGCTATTTGGTAACAAGAGTTCCTACTGGGTGTCACACAAACCAAAGGATGAGAATGTAGACTGGCACATCATGCTGCGGATGTTTTCTCTCACATGGATGTTCTAGAAGTCTCCCCAACTTCTAGAAAAGTTGTGGTCCAAAGGTTTTCTAACTGCAGGAGGGTACGTTTGTCTTTTTGATTGCTTTCCACCCAGCCTTAGATTCTTTTCCTCACAACAAAGCAGCAGAGATTCATCCACGCCGACGCCGGGAAACTCACATTGTTGATCTTGAGCTTGCTCTTGTCTTGTTTCTGCAGGTGTCCTGACAGCTGATAGAGCACGGCTCGGCTGCGGCGACGGTTGGCGTTGAAGCCTGGAGGGCGAGTTACCTGATGCACCTGCAGACCCGTCTCCTCATCTGGGGATGAGACGGAGACATGCTGTTTTTCAATCCAAAGGGAGAATTTCAATCATTATCTGTCTAATCCTGTGCATGTTGATTTTTTTAGACTGTTTCTGACCTGGAATCGACGTATCGACAGCGATATTTTAGTGACTGACAGATAATGTGGTTCGACTCAATGACTGTCAACCGTAACAATGATGCAGTGTCGCCAAAACCACCTGTTCTGTTGTTCACGTACTTCTTTTGTGGTAATAGCTTACCTGATATTGACCTGTGTTCTGGCTCTTCATTGACCGGAGCTGTTGTCAGTGTGCAATTCAAACAGGCTCCATATCTGTGTCCACAGAATGGAATCAATACTAATGACAAACAGCCCACAAAACCTCATTCATGTCATCTTTTCTCTCACATGAACAAAGGTCTCCATGCAGGAAAAAGAAACAAAAGCACACAAATGGATTAAACCGGGGGGGCTTAGTTTCATAATGGGTAGATTAAGTCACCACCCGGGCAGAAGATATCTTCTTGTTTATTTCATTTCCTATTTGAGATGTTCCCCTGCCCATAATATGCTGTCTTTCTTGGAAAGTACCCACCCATGTAACCAAATCAATTCATTCTCTACAAGTAAATGAAATTTGTTCACGACGTCCAGGGGAGATCCAGAGCATTTTAGACGGTGCAGAAAGAAATCAAGTGTGGCTGTAGCTGTAGGGTGGAGTGGACGGTATTTTTTACAGACAGTCCTATTTACATACAGACTCTTTAAAAACCAACTAAATAAAATTTTGAAAAATCTCAACACAAACAAACAACCTAAATTGTATTGAAATTTTAGCAACTTGAATATACAACATACATTTTTCTGTAAAAATAGTTCATGGCAATACAATAAAGTGTCAATGTTTTCAAAACAGACTTCAGCTTTAAGGCTACCTAAGGCTCAATTTTAGGTCCCATTTTGTTTATCTTACATTTATTGCCTCTTGGTCAGATTTTCAATAAATTTAACGTTCATTTTCATTGCTTTGCTGATGATATTCAGATTTGTATGCCCCTTAAGGAATTTGAAGGACTTATCCCAGCCTTCAATACAATTTGTTTGGATTATTGCAATTCATTATATAAAGGCATGGATAAATCACAGATGCAGCGACTTCAAACTAATCGACTCAGAAATACTCTGTTAGAGTCAGTCGACGCCATGTTAACTAGGCGCGTTAAGGCTGTGCTTGTGAGACATGTAGTCCGAGGAGCGTTTCTGGGCGGGGCTTGGTAAGGTCCATTGATGGATGAAGAGATGCTGATTTCTGGTTCTTTAGTCTCTAACGGGTCTACAGTTCCTCTCCGGATTCTGTCTGGTATCGCACTGCGCCACGATGGACAATTTTTGTTTAATTTTCTTTATTCATCCTCACAAACATTATTCCCACTCACATCTGTATCTTTATAAAAGGTTTTGGTTCTAAGGACGGTGGAGTATCGGGTCGACAACATTTTAACTAGACCCGGGTTGATAGCACCTTACCGCGGCTGCGCGGTGTCGGTGACAACAGCGTCAGTCCGCAGCGTTCTTGGGTCCTTAAGCGCCCGCCACCAGAATTTAGCTAGTATTTCCAGTGTTTTATTTTGGTCATTATTGTTGCACTTAATGTTGATATGTGTGTGATAGGCGTGTCTATGGGAGATTTATAGAAATACGGAACAAATCGAGTATCGATTCAATACGGGACACAGCAATTAACTGCCAAATACTGGATGACTCTGTATTTTAAGGGACGGGTGGCATCCCTACTAAGGAGATGAATTTTAGACGCATATTTTGAGTGGAAGGTCCAGAGCAAAGGCAAACAGAAGCATCTGACAAGCACTGTAAAAAAATTAAAAATCTTTGTTCTGGAAAATGAATTGGAATTTTCTCGAAGTAATCAAAGGGGGAAACAATTTCAATTCAAATGACAAAAGCAATGTTACAATAGATTTCCCACTTGTTCCCTTTTCATTATTTTTTTAATTAACAATCCAATATTTTTTTGCCAGCTTTCATTAACAAACCCTGTCAAATTCCAAACAGAAGAATATTTCATGTTCCTTTTGTTGTTGTCCTTTGGGTTTTGTCCTTGGAGCAGCTGTAATTTTATACATGCAGCTTGCAGTGTGGTTGTTTTTCACAGTGTGGGTTCTGAGAAATGTTCCTTCCTATCGGTCCTTAGCTTCAAATTCTTTTCTTTTCCACGAGGGTCAAGAAAACATCTTCGTATGACATTTTGTCTGAATAGACAAAATGTTGTTAAAAAATTACACATTTTATCTTCATTTATTTCAGAAAGGAAACTCATATAGATTCATCACAGATAGATGGAAATATTTCAAGCTTTTGTTTCTTGTAATTTTGCTGATTATAAGGCATGAAAATAATAAAAGTGTTAGAAAATTAGAACACTAAATAAGATAAATAAAAAAGCATTATATAAAACATAAATGTCAGGCTCCTAAAAAGCCTGACATTTTAGGAGCCTTGGTGCACCAAACCTGCACCAAGTTTCTGAGCTTGGTGCAGGTGTTGTGAGGTCAGGGTTAAAGTAGTTTTGTGTTTTTTATTACAGTTTAGTTTTATCGTCTTTAACTTTTAGTTTGACTAATTAAGTTAGTTTTAATTAGTTTTTAGAATGTGTTTGCTAGCTTTAGCTACCGTAGTTATTATTAGTTAAATATTGCTTAGTGTTAGTTGAGTTTCTATTAGTTCTGTTAGTATAGCAATAGTAGCAGTATTAGCAGAATTCATAGGGTCACTTATTGTGATTACGTAAACATCGACTGGATAATTAATGCTCAACAGAAGACAACACTTTCTGTTCTTTCTCATTAAAATAAAATATCTAGGATTTTTCACAAATGTTATTAAACATACTAATGTTTTCTGTAACATAAAGTGTTCTGACATCTTAAAGTTCAGCGTTTCACTTTTTCTACTGAAGCTTGGGTGTGTCCTGAGTGTAATAAAGCAGAGGCAGTTCAAGAACAAACAGTTAACTGTGTGTGTGTGTGTGTGTGTGTGTGTGTGTGTGTGTGTGTGTGTGTGTGTGTGTGTGTGTGTGTGTGTGTGTGTTGTGTGTGTGTGTGTGTGTGTGTGTGTGTGTGTGTGTGTGTGTAGCACCAGCTGGCCCAGCTTGATTGTCTCAGTCATCTCCTAAAAGCCAGAGCTCTGCTGGACGTTGTGTAGGTTGGGGTTAATTAGCTGGGGGTTGACATTCGTTGTTTATTAAAAAAATATGACAGAACACATGGAGGCTCAGAAACCTGCATTTAAATCCCACACTTAGTAAATGTCTCGGTTCAAAGTTGTCCAAGAAACTAAATACTGTCGCCACTAAAGAAGGCATTTTATATTAGATTGGTTTGACTAATTCATTTATGTTATGCATCTGTTTTTTTTTTTAAGTTTAAAAACTTATCCAGACAGGAACTGAACCCCACGTTTGATTTCCTCATCCTCCTATGGCATTGTTTTATGTAAGAGGTAAATGCATTTTGTACAGTTTCAGAGGTAACCATGGTAACTATAATCAGACAGTGCCTGGACAATATAAGGCTATGGTTAAACGACTAACGACTAAGTTGGTGGAAAATATATTTTCCACCAATTTTTCAGCCACCTGCTTGTCTGATTATTGCCTGTGGTCCCGTTGCGGTGGATATAAAACGATGCAAGCACCACTATGAATATACATAAAGCATTTTATTAAAGGAAAAGAAGATGATTACTTTTTACATGTTTTGCATGTTTAAAAGGACATTTATGTTATCACATTTATGTATTAACTAAAACTAATGAAATGTTGAAAACTGAAATGGAAAAAAAACATTTTCATTAACTGAAATAAATGAAAACGTAGAAAACTATAGCTAATATAGCGCATTCATAAAATTAATTAAAACATTATAGGTATAATATTCTACATTTTTGAGTTTGTGAATCTATTTATTTGAACTGACAACACAAACAGTTTACATCAGATGTCAGAAAACATCCGTTTGACCTTTGTGAATCCTGCACCTAAAAATTAACCAAAGTATGAAAAGACTAAAAGTACTACTAATAAAAAACTAAACTGATACTAAACAATATTGAACTAAAAATGAATAAAAACAAGCGGACCCACTCTTACAAATGGACTAAAACTAATTAAATTAGACAGAGTCACATTGGAATCAAACTAAACACCCAACGTGACCTTTTTCATTTGACTTGTAAAACTGATTCTGTCACTGTCACCAAATCATAACTTAATCATGTTAATCCACTTATTTTCTATTCTCAGTGGTTTTAAGGTATTCATTACATTAGGTCTGTTCCCTACTGTCCTATAGAAGCAGGTAGAAATGTCAGTCAGAATGCTAACCCTTCATCAGCCTGAGCGCCTTCTGGAGAAGGCTTGTAAGCCCGTAGCTCCGCTAAGCCTCCCGATCCCCCAGGTGTTTCATCCCCTCTTCAGGCATGCCATTATTCTACCTAGTTTTTCTTAGTGAGGATAATGCAGTCTGGTTCAGTCTTATTATCTATTCTCCAAACAGGCCGTGTGACTGAACCTTCTTCTTCTTTTACAGCCTTTGCAGCTTGTCACAGCAACAAGAACAACAACAAAAAAGAACAAACTTTTGGGAAATATTTCAGGCATATGTCAGCAGTTTCACACTCTTGCTCACTGCTGCAAAGTGAGTGAAAACAGTGTTTTCCACTGACACAATAAAATCTATAAACATCGTTTTAAAAATGTCTGCTGAAGCCAGCAGCTAATGCTAATATTTCTTCCTTAAAGGGGAAGCGTTATGTAAAATTGACATTTTGGTGCTTTACATTATGTTGTAATGTTATTCCCTCATCAAACACACAACTGGAGTGTTGCTTTGATTCTGTCATGCATGTTTGAGAGATCCTTTAATCTCCCGTGGCAACCGTTTGGTTGGTTGGACTTAGCTCCGCCTTCAAGGCACAGCTCCGCCTCAGAGCAGCAGTTTCCAAAATTTGAAGTTTCTGAGCTTCTGCCTCACAGAGCAACCCTCTCACACGACTTTTGTGACATTTATTTAGTTCCCATGTTTCCAATGGTTTAGATTTGAAAATTGTCCAGCGATTAAAGGTGGGAGGTCAAATACAATGAGTTCTGACAGAGCATACAGTATGTCACAATGTGTGTGCATGTGTGTGTGAACATGCTGAAGGTTTGTTAGTGCAGCTCTATAAACTGAACTCATTGAATAACTGAGTTTCCTTCCTTGAGCTTTCTATCACATTTCCATGACAACCACACTATTTTATTTAGATATTACTTGACAACACAAAGAAGTGCAAATTCATGAAGTGAAAAAAAGAGAAGTTATGTTTGTAAACTTGTAAAGTGTGGCAGGTTTTTGAATTAGGCCCCCTTTACTCTGATACCCATAAACAGAAGTGGGTTGTGTAACTAGTTGCATTCACTCAGTTGCATTTCCTTGAGTAACTTTCCTGAAAAAGTTTACTTTCAGGTTTTTTTTTAATATCAACTTTTACTTCAGTAATTTTATTATGAAATGTTTTAATTGAGTGAAATTTCTGGTTTCTCTGAATGAAAAACAAAGCACTTTTTGTTAAAGTCTCAAAAGATTTTGTCGAAAGAAACTGATTTGGAAAAACATTCTTTTGCCTGATTTTATTATTTTTGCTATTTATATAAATTATTGCTTCTTAAAATATCAAAATTTCCACTTAACTTTATATTTTTGGTTCTATTATGATGAGAAGACTTTTTATCAAATACTTGTACTTTTAATTGAGTATATGCTGAAATATTGCTACTCTCAGTAAATCCAGTTGTTTTTGTTTCTGGCCTCAGCGGTTTGTTGGAGATCATTAGCTTTAATGAAATATATTTCTGTCTGAGGCTGAAATATATGTGGAAAAGTATAAATATTTACCAATATTTCTCCAAAGCATTGTATTCCTCATTGATTTATTGTGAGAGCAGTTTCTCTTTTATTGTATTTTTTATGTTTAACAGACTTTATTTAAACAGAACTGTGTTTGTTCCCCCAAAAACATGACTGTCAGCTTAATTGGCCTCTCCAAATTCTCCCTAGGTGTGTGTGTGGATGGTTGTGTGTCCTGTGTGTCTCTGTGTTGCCCTGTGACAGACTGGCGTCCTGTCCAGGTGACCCCGCCTCTCGCCCTGAACGTTAGCTGGAGAGGCACCAGCAACATCCATCCAGCTAAATGGATGGATGTGTTTGTTCCCCCCTCTGTCCACGTCTGGTTCTCCTCTCCCCTTTTTGTTTCCTGCTCATGCTTCGCTCTCCATACCTGCTGAAGTGAGATTCTGAGCTTAAGGCTCAGGAAGTGGGTCAAACAGATTGGGTTTTAATGAAATTATTTCTGCATCTGCAGAGCAACACATTGAACCAAATCCAGTGGTTCAATGTGCTCCATATGCAGATCAAAAAAACATATGTGCATATTTAAAAAAAAAAGTACTATCAGTCTCAGTTTTCCTTGTGCCTATATTTATAACTTACACGACTCTTTTTCAGCAGTGAATTTCCACCGATATCATTTCTCTCCAGAGGTGATAGTCTAGAGTCCCTGCAGCTAAATAGGCAAATTTGCTGGCGAAAAATAATAAATATTTAGCCACTCAGCATCACTGAATTTAGTGACTCAGGTGCTGGAAGTTTCACCGCTGCAATGTGTGAAAGGTGTTGCTGCCATGGTGATAAAGTTGATGTAGACAGTAGAGGGGCAACTTCCTCCAAATTCATCATTAATGACGACACAGAAGATTCTACAGGTGGCAGCTTTGTTCTGTCTTCTACTATGTTTTATTAGTCTTAGCTGCCATGTTGCTCTACAATCCCCTGCTGTTTGCCTTTTAATCAACCACTATAAAATTTGTTCTTTGCTGATAATTAGTTGTGACCTTTGCAGCGGCTTATATACGACAGTGTAATAGGGTCATTCTAGGTAGAAATAAAATGAAAGAAGAGTACATTTCCACCAAAATGCTCCACAGTCACTTCAGCTCTTCCTGATTCTAAATCACAATGGAACGATTGCCTAATCCAGCAAACATCAGGATATTAAGCAAACATTATAACACCAGCAGAAATGTTCTTGTTTTTTCTAGAACATTTTTTCATGGAAATTTACTCCTAATTTTAGTTTGTAGTTTGGTGAATCAGCTTTACATGTGGAATGTGTGTCCGAATCTGATCCCGATTATCAGGAGAGTCTGCAACATCCAAAACAACATTGGTGAGTAAGGTGGATGCAATGCTGATCAAAAGTAGCTCTTTATTTTATTACACCTTAGAGCTAACTAGTTTTTAATGAAATATGTGGCATTAATTTTATGAATATAAAGTATTAGACTGGGAGTTGGTGATGGTCGATGATCAATATCAGTGACAACAATATCCTTATAGAGATATTCATGCCTAATATGCATATTTCTGCATGATGGCAACACTGTCTACACCATGCAGTCATGTGCTAGGAAAACACTTATTAAAGTGAAAACTCTTAAAGTGTAGCTTGGAGGTTCAGGTAATACTGAACACATTTCTTGGTTCTTGGGGTCTTACACTGTTTCTGTGGAGACCCTGCACGCTATAACCCAATCACACGACTTTGCATATTTGGGCCCTCTACCCTGCTTCCACACAGGTACAAGAGAGAAACACACTAAATCATTCAAAACAACTGCAAGAAGCAAGAACTGATGAAGGTCAGTCGATGTGGTTCACGCTGAGAAAAATACAACAAAGCAAAAAAGAATTCATAAATAGACGCAGCTAAATCTGGTTACAGACGAACTCATGGCCTACAGATACAAGCAGCTGATGATAAGCAAACTTCTGAATGGCTTTCATTGAATTGTTAGCAAAAAACACATGCAAACACAGCTTTAGTATGACTAACCCTACAGAAGAAACTAAAACTGGCCCTACAGATTAAACAAACAGTAAACGAAAACACTTGAGCTTAACTAAGCAGTTCATTTAGACCAGAGTTTTTCAAAGTGGAGGGAGTCAGGAGGTGCTAGAGGGGCCTCAGGAAGATGTAGATAAGGTAAAAGAGAGAGATTGGAATCCAATACATTTTTAAATGTATTTTTAAAAATTAAATAAATAAACTGTTTTCAATTAGTATTGCAAAATATAAGTTAAAATAATGGAGATAGAAAATAGAAATAGTCCTGAGAGGAGAAATTCAGGAAAATATTATTTCTGATGCTCTTCTTTCTGATTGGCTGCCATGAAGCTGCTCCCCCAGCTAGCACAGCTAGCATAGGTGACAAGCGAGAAATGGAAAAGTTTGTGACACAAAACGGTTCACCGGCCCTGCTGTGGAAGACACTGCTACCCCCCATTCTGTAGAGATTAAATACAATTTTATGGGATTAATATCAAAAAATGAAATTTTCTTATCAAAAGAGGGGATAATGGTGGAAAATGTTATCTGGTAAAACATTCAAAATCAGATTAATATAGTCGTAATATGTTACCCAATAAAATTTTCCACCATAGAACTCATTTCCGAGTAAAACCAGAAGCTGTGAGGCGCTTAGCGTTTCTGCTAAACGAGTGTAATAGTTACTGGGTATAGTAAATAAAAGTGGCCTGGCGTAGAACCATTGATTCAGGCATCTTCACACTCAGATGTTCCTGAAGGAAACCTGAAGCCCTTCACAGCCTCACCCACATGAGGATGCAGAGCAGACAGAGTCATCAAGACAGCTGGAAAGTTTGGAGCAGATAAACTTCACTGTATACGAAGCTGCTCACAAAACGCCTCATTTGCAGAATTCACAGCAACAACAACAGATTCACGTACAGGACTTTGAAGCCAAGGACGGGCTCCTCTCTGCTTCTAATTAACTCACATAATTCTCCACGGTAACTTAAAACGTGGCTCCCCTCCTCAGACAACGTCTGGATTATCACATTTCAGGACGAGGAAGCTGAGCGTAATCCTCGTCTGAATGTTTACAGTGCAGCATGCGCATTTCATTTAGGGAAGCCATTTGCATTCATCAAACGTTCAAATTGACAGAGTCGCCTGTTCAATCAGGGTGAGACATACAGTGGGGAGAAGACTGATTAAAACTATTAATGGATGGTTAATTGTTGTTTGCTTACTTTCATAATAACCTGAGAGCTGAAGGGCAAAGTGTTTCATGCTGCAGATTCCCTCCATGCGGATAGAAAATTATCACACATCTGAGTTTACAGAGGCTGATTTACATTCTTCAGAATCCAAACGTAGCCGCATTTCATCCTGGTTTCCTCCGTTTGCCCTCTCTGCAAGCTGGGTGGCTCTGTTTGGAACGTTTTATTCTTCTCCATAAACATTTTCATGATATGCGGCCATGTTTACGTCAATAACACGAGAGTAGAAAGCTCATCCACGAGGAAGTGACGTTTTTAAAGCCCAGTAGGTTTTGTTGTGAAAAGATGATCAACACAGGTGTCGAACACTTAACAGGTAAGAAAAAAAGGAAACTTTATGAACTTCAAACAATAAAACTCCAGATGCACTTGCTGCACAGAGTTCAACGGCAACTGTAAAACGTTGATTGCCTGTAAGAGTGAGTCATAAAAACCACATTAATTACGACAGTTAGAATTACTCTGCTAATTAAGAAACTGCAGAACAAGATCCTAAACTGTCTCCCTAAACTGCTCATATATTGGTCACATTTTCTCACATTAAACACACAAACTGTATTGTGTATTAATGGGATAATATTATGTGCAAATATGCACAAATTAGTGCATATTTTGGAAAAGGAAATAACAAAAGGACATGAGCCATGTATTTGTAGATCTCGAGGTTTTTCAACGTTATTCTCTGATCGTCCCTGATTGGCTGGCACACCTTTTACTCTGGAACTGCTTCTTCAAAACCTTCCACACTAACCACTCAATGCCTAATCAAAGCCTAAGGTGTGTCTTAAAATTCAAAGCATTTATTTTGTCATTTATTGTAACAGATCATCTATAACTAGCTGCGTTTCCATAAAATTGAGCAAATTGAAATTGAGAGAATAAATTAGCTTAATGAAAACATTTTTGCGTTCGGACAAAGTGTTGAGGTATTTTTATTTTTTTTTTCTAGCCAAATCAAAATAGATGTAATGGACACATTATTATCGCATCACACGAGTCACATGACCAACAGCTGAATGTTACTGGAAAAAAACATGAAGAAGAAGAAGACAGGAAGTGGAAGGAGGATAATGGTTTGTTTTTGTTTTGCCCTCTGTAAAATGGCCGACTACAGTTCCACCAAAAAGCCAGAGTAGGCGGGGCTTGTCGTCAAACCTCTGAATGAGCCGTTGACGTCTCCTCTGATTGGTTGATAGATGATGATGAGCGCTGGCACTAAGACTAAACCATGGACTAAACTGTGAATATATAGTGTGTAAGTGTTGACATCCTCTGCTGCCATCATTTTTAATGACTTATCAATGGATACCATTGATCCATCATCACCATCTGATGCAGTTTGCATTGCAGCATCATTTGGAGCCAGTGATCATTTCTGTACATTTCTGACAGCAATTCCATGTTTGAGTGTTGTTAAAATGAAAACCAACAGAACATTAAAATGTATGCAGATCCATACATTTTTTATTTTTCTTTTTATAAATATAACATTTCTATTTTATTTACCAAAATAAAAATTAAATATCAGGGGGAAAAATTTGAATTATTTTATTTTAACTTTTAACATTTTCAAATATAGAAATAAATGTACTTTTTTCCCAAAATGAAACAACAGTGTTTTATTTTGGAAAACTTCCAAAGTAACTCCTGGCATTCTTCCATGTGGTAGCTCTGATTCCTTGAGATAAAGGTTGTTTGTAAGGCCTGCGTCTCAGATGACGAGTCAAAGTTAAACCCTGAGTCTCTAGAGTGCAAGTCAGAGCCAGTCTGAGGTTATTTATGGGCATGTGATGTTTTTCACTCACCAGTTTCAGGCCCCTGCTCTGGATCCTGCGCCATCTTCTTGTCGGTTATGTCTTTGTGGGACACGAGGAACAGAACCACCTCTCCTTTCTCATTCTTGATGGGCACGATGTCCAGCAGACACCAGAACTTTGTACCTGAAAGGAGAAATCGCAGTGAGCACATGATCATAGGGAACGCACAGCAATGTTGGTGGATGAATTAACGTTGAACTGATCTCACCAAACTCTCCAGAATTCATCTTCTCTGTCTCTCATTAATCTACCGGTGAGATCTCCTGTCAAAGTGATTGCCTTGAGACGCTGCTGAATGTTATTATGTGCCACTCATGATAATTTTTACATTAGTGTCCCAAACGCCGCATGACATCTCAGAATGAATAAAATAAATTTCATTGAATCAGAGACAACAATTTGTATTTTCTTCGCCATGATTCACATTCGACGGAGCTTTGAAACACCACAAGAATCTTTTAGCTTGCAGCTGTTGTTTTTCTGGACCACTTCCCACCCAAATTGAATTGAAATACATTTTTGAATTTCTTTTAACGGATAACCAGCTGATTTTGAGATCCGCTCATTTCGCTCTAGAAATGTTCAGATTCCATGTGAAAAAGGAATTAAATCAGGATTTATCTAGAATGTTTGGTCTGAAAAATAAATAACACCTAAGTTGTTCTTAGTTTCTAGACAAAATATTCAGTTTTTGCTTTTATTGTTCAAAATATGTGGAACATCCTGTACAAGGACGCATATTTCCAAAACACTTAATTGTACATCAGTCAAAAATCATTCATTAAAAAAACTAAAATAAAATAAATCACATATCGAGAATCGATGCACATATATATATACATTACATAGGGAATAGCAGTGACTGCCAGTCACTGCTGAATTAGCTGAATTAGAAATGTTATGTATTATGCTGAATAAACTACTAAAAATGACATTACATTTTCACCAGGAGCTCTGCTTCCTTTTTATAGCTTCACCTGCAGTCCACCTGCTCCTCAAGGTGCATTGTGGGTAATGAGAAACCCAAAAGCTTAAAACCAGGGAACATATTGTCAGGTTAAAGGCATATGAGGGAGGAGGGAAAGAAAGAAGGAAACAGCTTTTGTCTTCCAGGATGGGGCTCTGGGCTCCTGCTACCTGGGCAGCGGCTCCAAGGATAATTTAAATCTTATCCTGGCAGGTGTTTATGCAGGTCTTAGCCTGGTAGATAAGAACATTTGTATTCACAAAGAAGACAAAGCTGTCAGAAAGGTGCCAGAGTACAAAATTACAAGAGAAAAAGAGAAGCAAAATGTAGGGTTTTCAGCTTATTCAGCTAAATTTGATGCAGTATGAGTGGAGACATTCATTCTGAACCGGCCAGAAGAGTGGGAGCTTATCTCAGATATGAACACGTTTTTCTCTTTAAGCACATTTAATCCACATTAGAGAACAGCAGTTCTGTTATCTCCAGGTGATTTGAATCTTGTCTCGTATTTTTAATTGCAGAAACAAAAAAAAACTCTTTAAATTATTTATATTTTGTCACATTAGACCCACAGAGTTGTATTTTATAGGGATTTTGTTTGATAGACAAATGAAAAGTGGTAAGACGTGATAAAGTTAATGGAAACGCTGCATGGTTTTCACATTTTTTTTATGAACGAGAATCAGAAAAGGGTGGTGGTACATAATCAAACTCAATGAAAGTACAGGACAAAAATAAATGTCTTTTATAACCATATATGTTCTGTGAACGTTTCAGAGGTTTGCAACAATGAAGAGCGAGGAACACAGCTGAAGTTTAAAACAGAGTTAAAACATCATATCAATTATATCATTATGTCAGTTAGCGAGAGTTGATAAACAGATGAATGAAGCCAAATGCAGAGTAAAACAACTATTAGAGGTGCCAAAAGAACAGACTGAGCAGTGTCAATATGACCTTCAAAGGTCCAGAAATAAAGCCAATTCAGAACGGATGGCAAGACTTTTTAAAGAAGTATGATTTTTATGAATCTATCCAAGGTTAACAAAGATTGTGCAAAACCTCTGTGTCTATATGTGCAAAGCCAGTAGCAATGAACCCCAAGATGTTCGCAGCTGTAGCTGAAAGTGGCTCAAGAAAGTGTCAAATCTGACAAGTCCTGAAAAAAAAGCTGCATGCCACACATTTCAGACTTTTATTAAACGATTGAAATCCTTGGATCATTTCAATTTCACCTCACAATTAAGCTCTACTTTGTGTGCTCCTTCACTAAGATTCCCACATGCAGGTCATTTTTCAACGCCGTTTTAAAGTGTGATGTCATCTTGAAGCGTAATAGAGACGTTGGTAATGCATAAGAGATGGCAGTGAACATATTAATGTGGGTTAATTTCCGTGGACATCACATTCCCTGAGTGATTCCTTGTGGGTGACCAGGATGATTTTAATCACTGCAGAGAGTCGAAGGTATGATGAGACCATCATCGTCCTTCAGATGGATAAAAAGCTGCATCCCAGGACTGAAATCTCTGGTTTTCTTCTGGAGAGCGTAAAGATTGTGGTTCAGGATTTTGCAAGAGTTTTCTGGCCACTGCTGTACCACACAGCGCCTGCTTTTCCGTTAAGCATAGAATTGTGTAAGTTGAAATTACGCAAATAAATCTCCTTAAAGGACAACGACAATTTTGGAAAAAAAACTCACGTTTTTCTATCAAAAAAAATTGTGCTAGGATGAAGTGGTTTTTGATGTATTTTGCAATTTTTTTTTACATCACACAAGTCATGTATGTTATTGTATGTTACTACTGGTGAACACAGAGCTCTCACAGCATCACAGTTCAGAAAACACTGTGTGTCCATAGCTTCCCCCAAATGCTGCATACCTGCTCACAAGTAGGCAGGGCTTTGTCATGCCAACCCCTGAATGAATGAGATGCCGACGTCTCCACTGATTGGCTAAATTAGCAAGTCATGTAACTGTTTACATGACTTATTGCACAAATAAGCGTACTGAAGCGTGATTCTAATTTCATTTCTTGTTTAATGAAAACACTGCAATTGCAAAATTGTTTTTCCAACATTAGGGGAACATTGAAAAAATTTTACGACTTCCGTTGGGGACCATGGCAACCACCTTAATTGAGAAGGAAAACTGCAGGGAGATAAAAAAATCTCCTGGGCTTGTGTTGGCACTAGCAGTTAGCCGAGAGGCTGATCGGAGCAATGAGAAAACCCTGCTGGTTTATCTGACCTGTAGGAGGAAAACAGTTGAATCTGGTTTAAGGCCTTTCACAGATCAAAGGTCAGACATCAAAGCGACGAATCATCATTCGTCAAAAGCAAGACAGTTGCCAATCATTGAGTGGAGAAACAGACGTTTTCTACAGAATTGAAACAATTTCATGAGGGTGTGCATGTGTGTGTGTGTGTGTGTGTGTGTGTGTGTAGGTGTGCGTGTGTGTGTGTGTGCGTGTGTGTGTGTGTGTGTGTGTGTGTGTGTGTGTGTGTGTGTGTGTGTGTGTGTGTGTGTGTGTGTGGCTCTCAGAGCTACTTAACTACATTCACACTTAAAATGAGGCAGGACGTCATTTTTCCTTTTCTGTTTCCCCAAATCACAATCTGCTCTCTGGTTTCTTGCAGAGATCTTGACTTAAATAGTATCAGCATGTCATTATTTATATACTGTATATTTTAATATGAGTTGCAATATCACATTAGTATTACATCTGCCAATTAGTTTCCATAAATGTTAGAAGTTATTATTTTAAACCATAGAAAGAAAAACAAAAAATCTCACTTGATAATAATTAGGGTTGCTCTCCTGGAATTCCCTTTTGTAGATTTTATTTTCAACAAATTTACACATCTGAAAGGGGAAATGAACAGTTTGAACGTGATTTGGATTCTGCACATGAAAACATCTCTCACTAATAACTCAGGGCTAGTTGCAAAGAGCAGATTTCTCAGAAGGAGCGAGTGGAGGAGAATCCCTAAAAATAGAATCCTTGGTAAAAGAACAGCTTCAAACTCTTCATGCTTCTTCTGTGGAGATATTTTCAGTTTTACCAAGAATAAATTATAATAATCATGTACCATCAGGAAAACAAAATACAATGCGTTGGATGCATCGCTTGTCCTTAAGCTTTTTATCTACTGATACTCTTATTCCATTTAACTGTGTATCCTCTGATTTACTCTGATTAGCACAGCTTTGGCCTTTTTGTTCTTGTTAATCACGTTTGTTGCAAACAGCTCAAGTACAACATGGTACAATCTTTGCAAAATCCTAAAAGTAAAAACACCGAATTTAAAACATTTGAGCTAAAGTTACAAATAATCCAAGTGAAAACAGAATCCCCATATTTCCTGCAGTCGGCCTGCAGAAAACATTTTATTCAGTGAGATGTTTAGATGTGGAGTATGGTGTTACATTACAGGACTCAAAGCTGTCACTTCTTTTTTTCTTCTCTATTTCTTTCACAAGCCTCATTTCACTCAATCATTTAAATTTCCCCCCTGTTTCTCTTTGGATTAACTTTTGTTTTTTAGGATACATTAAATCATTTGTAGCTTCTTGAAGCCAACTCAACTCCTTCTCTCTGTCTGGCTGTACAACAGGCAACGTTATTCAAAAGGCAGAAAAATCATGTCACATTTTTAGTATTATGACTTACAGTGATGCAACATTTGCTCTCACGTTCTGCTGCAACAATGAATCTGACAACGTTTACAACAACCTCAGCAGAGTCTGCATAACTGATTCGACACTGCGGCTGATTCTCTGTAACACGCAGGCTTCGTCCAGTAAAAATGGCTTCTTAGAAACAACCAGCCAGCTAACCGTTCCAGTCTGCACATGGAAATGCATCTTCCTACAACAGAATGAGAAACTGGATTGTTTTTGGGAACTACAGTGCTCTGCTGTAGTTTCCATTCCCTGGAACTTTTTTTTGTTTGTATTTTCTTGGATTTAATCCATCTTTCTGGGATGGAGCACATAAGGGTATCATATCGAACAAGATCAATAATTATCGATTCGTTTTTTGTTTTAAATATCTGAAGTACTGCCAAAATACTGATGGGACCTTTACTGTTTTATCCACAGTTTTCTCTTTGTGCTGTATTTTTAAAAATTATTATTTCTAATCAGTTCTGAGGCTCGTTGGTGAAACCTGAAACTGCTGCTGCATAAGTTACTCTACAGGTTGTTGCTAGGTAACCAAAGGGTGAGTTTCTTGATGCCACCTTTCTAGGCTAACTGTGAGCTTGAACAGCTACAAGTTTATCTGACCTATCAGCTACTGACAACTGATTGTGTCCATCACAATATATACTACTGATTTATTTCCCAGCACTAATTTGAAGTGACAAACAAATGCAAATTTGCTCATGATTATGAAATGGAATAAGAGTGATGCATAGTTTTTAATTTAAAAAATAAAAAATATCAGTCCAAACTCTGCTGCATTTACAGCTGCAGGTCTTTCTGCTACATTTCTCTGACATCTTTACATGTGCAAATAGAAATTTTTGTCCATTTTTATTTGCAAAACAGCTCAAGATCAGTCAATATTACTTAATGTTAAAAGGTACTTATAGAAGAATATATAGAAAAAACCTGAACATTTCAGTCTCAAAAGTAAAAAGAAAATGTAACTTTTGAAACTCAGAAAATGTCTTATTTTTTCTGAACAATTTCTGAGCTGAATCTCAAAATTTCTGTTTTTTGGTGGGAATTTACTTCTCCATTTTAATCTACAATGGAAATAACACAGTTTCTTTACTAACTCGTCACATACAGTTGGATTCTAATAAAATACAATAAAGCTTCTTACATTGCGACAACATGTGAGAAAGTTGAAGTGTTATGAATACTCAGGAAAAACAAAGAACTGACATGATCATAAACACGTCCAGGATAAACAGAAGGAGCTGAAGTGACTCTCAGTGTTTCTGCTGACGGATCCAGACCTCTGCAGGTTCTGGTCTCACCTTCCTTCTTGTAGAACACCAGCTCCGTTTTGAACTCCCTCCTGTCGTCCAGCGCTCCTTGGATCTGGGCCGTGGAGCGGTCGCTGGTTTCCGGGCCGTACAGGAAGTGACAGGCGCAGCTCTTCTGCATGAGCTCGGCGCGGGCGTAACCCGTGAGCTCGCAGAAGCCGTCGGAGCAGTAGACGATGGGGTACAGGGACTGGACCTGGGCGTTCCCCAGGACAAAGTTACTGTCTGTGGAGGACAGACAGGACAGCGGTCAGAACAGCCAGATTATACTAATACAGTGTTGTGCAACACCACAGACATGGGACACCAATATGTCAAAGTTTTAATAAAATAAAGATGATTAGGGCTTGGAGTTTAGTGGGAAGAAACTTTTCATTTCCTGTCGATGTTAGTAACTAGGGATTTTAAAAAACCAAGTATGAGAACAAACACATTTAAGAACTTGCTGATTACTTAATGTCAATACACTTCTAACAATCAACTTATAAATGGTTTATTTTTGATAACTTATCAAAAATATATCCTGTATATTACTCAATATTTCACAAATCAAGTTTTAAATAGTCTGCTATCAGAGTAGAGTGATCTAGTCCAGGTCTGTCGTGTGTTAAGCATTTTAGTTTTTAAACTACAGCAGATCCAAGACACTCAAGGCAGAGAAAATTTGGGTGGAAGCGTCCTTTAGCTGTAGCTAATTGAGTTAGCTCATTTCTGCGCAAACTAATAGGAAACTAAAGGTGTGTGAAGCTTCATAGTTTTTGTATCAACCTCATATTTAGTAAATACAGGACAAGTATCGCTGATACCAATGCTTTTTAGCGTTTAAGTTTGACATATGACCTTTCACCTCTAACGCTGAACAGTTACAGAGGACAGCAGGACAAAGTGATGCAACAAAACACAACAGTTTTCTACACACATCCATCAGCTTTTCAGCAACTCAGAAATGGTCATTTCAGGGTTTCTTTTCTTCCAATTTTTGTCAGCAGTGAACCCCAACATGCAACAATGTGCTGCTATTTATTTATTTATTTATTTTTTACTATTTCTAAAACTAGAGGTCCAATAACAATGGTGGAAAACTAAAAATTCACAACTGGGTCTGCGTGCTTCCACAGCTAAAGATTTGTTCAGAACCATGAAAGCCGACTGAGGTACATCAAATACATTTTTCTGTTTCTACACACACGTAAAAAAAAACCAAGTATTTGCTCGTCAAATATGTTTATCCCCTGCAGGTCGAATCTCACTGCAATCAGAGAACTAAAACACGGAGACACAAAGAAATCCTTAAAGCGAGCAATGGGCCCATTTTTTGCTCCATTATGAAGAGCCGAGGCTGGAGGCTCGGGAGACGGCGGCTAACGAGAATTGATCGGGTAAAGTAAACATGACAAGAGTCACCACAAAACCGTGAGCTTTCTGTAATTGATGCCACCAGTAGCTCACGTGTCGGCCCTCCGGTTACAATCAGGCAGGAACACACGCTGCTTGCTGCCTTCAAATACATTCTGGCTGTTAATCAGCGTTCTCCTGACCAATGTGTGTATGCACACACATGTAGATGTCAAGCGGGACATCTTTGGCCTGCTGCATATTCAGTCTGCGGCTCCGGGCATCCAGACACTCTGAAAGGGACAATCTACTATGTTGAGCTCCGTCGTTCTCATCTACTATGTTGTTCTCCGTCGTTCTCTAACCCTAACCCTATCCCTTACCCATCTAACCCTAACCCTCCATCAGCGCCGAGGGCCCATAAGAACACATATTAAATATCTGATGGCTGATTCACAAGTTGTGTGTGTGTGTGTGTGTGTGTGTGTGTGTGTGTGTGTGTGTGTGTGTGTGTGTGTGTGTGTGTGTGTG
>CAEGAF010042758.1:0-13452 GCA_903067075.1 Micropoecilia bifurca | reverse complement strand
TATTATTATAAAATATATATTATAGTATTTATATATATATATATATATATATATATATATATATATATATATATATATATATAATAATAAAATGGAAAGGTTCAGATGGACAAACAGGGCCTTTTGAGCTTCCTGTTGGCACTCATATTTTTCAATAATATTCTATTTTTAATCAACTCTGAAAAGACATGAGTGCAGACATCAGTCAATTATTTTAATATTTAAAATAGAGAAAAAGAATACGGCTTGTTCTGCTTTGTTCCAAATCTTATGAAACAGACATAACCATTTTTCTTTCAATCTGATGTGATATTCCTCCATCCAACAGAGCCTTTAAAGAAAGGCAGAGAGCCATTTAGAAAGCGCCACAGAAAGCAAAAATAAATAATAGTTAAGAGGCTCTTTGGTTGAGCTGCTTGAATAATATACTTTGGGTTTTACAGTGTTGGCTGTCAGAGTTTTAAATAAGACACACACACAAGCAGTGGAAAAACCTAAAAATGCTGATTTTTTTCTGTAGTCTTCAGCCAAACCATAACATATTAAGAAAACTTACTAGTGCCATTTTTCCAGAGTTCCTACGCACCTCTTGGTTACTTTTCTGAATACAAACACACACTGGCCCATTATCCTGATTTTAATGTATAGAACTTTTTTTTATTATTGTGTAGGCTTTTGTACTTTCACGTCAAAAGTAAGAAGCAATTTGTGATGGGTTATTGCAAAAAATGCAAATAAACCACATTGATGATTTTGGTTGTAGAATGAGAAAAATATGGAAATGTTGATGAGGTATAAATATTTTTTGCAAAGAAAACCATTGTGCATGGTTTTTCTAAGGGTTCATACACTGTCTGGGTTTAAGATAATGAATTTTGACAAATGGTGTCAAGCGGCATGAACATGCATTTAGTTTTGGTCGTTTAAAGCCAAAAGAAAGATAGTTTGAAAGATACAGTTGGGTCAAACTTCCTGTCCACTAGGATTTTCCATGAGAGGGGGCTTACCTCCCCTCTCAAGGGGCTTTCCACCACCCACAATAGAGGAAACGTGAAAGGCCTGGCACTTGATGTGACATAAGAAACCCTCAGAGCAATCCCTTATACTGCTCTCGCCACTTCTTTCCCTTTCGTCCTCTTCTGAGGAATCCATTTCATATCAGAGAGCCACAGAGCTGCGTGAAGCCAACCAGTACTTAGGTCACAGTGTACCACATTAAATTTAGACTCCTTTAACGCTCTCCAATAATGCATCTGGAGTAGTTCCGGTCAAAACTATTCAAAATTTTTTCCTATCTAAGATTCAAACTTCTGTAAATGGGCCACAGATCTAAGCCTTCAATCACCACTGGAGATTTCTAATCAAATCTGGTGTCTGTCACAAGCTGAAATTTCCTCGCCAGCCCCAGTTAAGTCACTGGTGATTCAAACTCCAAAATAAACCGTCCCAGTGGAATAAAACTTTCGTCACTGATGTCAGTTAAGTTTCTTGAGTTTGTTTAATTAGCACTGCCTGCTAGAGGTTCCATTCTAGTTTGTTCAAGCTTCACCTAAAATAAATCCAAACAAATGGTCTCCTCGTTTTAAGTTTGAGTAAGGGTATAATTCTATCAGACTGGTTTTTGTGTATATAATATGTTGCAAAAGTATCCATAAAATCTTTTTGTATCCAAGAGTGTGGCAGGAAGTGGTGTGCAAAATGGAAGGAACCTAAATGATGGTTTTCAAAATTTGCTACAAATCAAACTTGGAAAAATGCTGTATGCCTTTGTACTCACAGCCTACTGTTGACCAGCTTCACACATTCAGAGGTTAGAGTTGTGCCTCTTTTCAAAGTAGCTTATGCCCAGCCAGATTTTGCCTTGAGAGCATTAGAACAATTTTCAAGGCTTGCAAAATAGTCCCAACGGAGGTGTAGAGTGGCTGAGCCATTACAACATGATCGTTCCTTGATCTTAACCATTTAATTAAAGGTATGGTTTAACGAGGAATATCATTAGTGTCAAGTCTCAAGTCTTTACCGTTCGTCCAAGAAAAGTGGTTTTGTCATCCACCACTGTTGCTTGCGGATGTCGCTTGTTCGTCAAATTTATGAGTGTACCAGAAATGCAACACAAAGGTTCCGGTTTGGTACTTTTGTATATAAAAAACGAAAAATGCATGCAAAAGTGTTAAAAGTGTATTAAAAATGTTAACAATATGTAATTAATTAAAATTAATGTGTTAAAGTCCCAGCCCTATTGATAACACTTTTGTTTAATTACGTTCCCTAACATTAGTGACCAACTTCTGAGGACTTTGTAAATTGGCTACATTCATACAGAAATTACACTCAGGAGAACTATTTAAAAGTTAAATAATTTATTTGTGTTGATACGTATATCACAAATCCTAACAAAAATCAACTGAAGTGAAAGGAGTCACATTGTGAATAGACATCTGCAAGGTAGTTTATAGTGAAACGGACAACAAATGGCTTTGTAATATAGCAGCAAAAAGTCCCACATGGCCTGATTAAAAGCACACGGATGTCATTTAAACGTTGGTAAATTAAGTTTTCTGCATCACTTTGCACAAGATATAGATACTGGAAATTTTAACAAACTACATATTAAAGGAAACAGTCACATGTTATTTGATAAAAGTGGTCTAAAAGTTTATAGAATCCCTCACGGGTCAAATACAGAACTCAAACAATTGTTTCTTACAGTTGGTAAGCAACAACATGTTAGTGTAAAGTGTAAAAAGCATATCATACTCTTAAGTGTTTTAGTATTTTTATGAGTCAAGGGCAACCAGTTAAATTTTTCTAAAGCATTTTGTTCATTTCATGAAGTCTTTTCATGCGGCTGCCCTTGTACCAAACACTTTAACAACTCCCACATCCTAACTCATTGAATAGATTTCAATCTCCTCGCACGAGAGAAAGATCAAATGCTCCACTCTCAATAATAGATAAAAAAAAAGTGTTAAACTCTTGCCTGTTCCTCCAGGGGCCAACCCTCTAATGTTAAACCAAAATAAAAGTTGCCTGACTAACCCAACTGAAAAAAAAAAAACTTACTCGTCTCTGACTTTCCCAGCCTCAAAGCTTGAGGTCAAAAGTTTATTTTCAGGCAAAGTTGAATGTTACTAAAAGGTATTTCTGGCTCATCATAGATTTGTTTTACTGGACTCATTTTCTTATTTTATTTTTCAGGAACTAAACCTTTATCGATAGCTAAAATATGTTGCACTAAAAACATATTTTAACCAAGTAGCAAATGTAAATAATATATATTACATATTAATTTCCCCAGTGTTTTAAATTATGCATTTCTAATGTATTGTGCATTTCAAGTTCTTACATTATCTTTCTTTATTAAGAGACAACGAAAACAGTGCCTTTAAATCCATTTGAAATACATGTTTTTCACTATTTTCTGAAATTATGAGTCAATCAATATAAATATTCACAATTTAAAGCCTTACAGTCATTTGGAGAAAATCACTGATAAAAAACTAGCAATTGGTCTGTATTAAGAATTGTCCACAAGTGGAGAAAATTCAAAACAACTGATCATTCCCAGGTCTGACCATCCAAACATAGCTGCTCTGAAAGCAGAGCGTAAGATGCACAAGAAGTTTTGTAAAACCCCAAATGTAATTAGGTGACCCATAACAGGCTTTGGCCACTGTTTCTATAAATGTGCATTCATGTACCAAAAAAAAAAACTGCACTATTCTTATGTAACTGGGATGTGTGCATGGAGGTGTGATCTCAATGAAAAACATGAACAGATAAAAATTTCTCAGAAATAATCTAAAATAAAAAAAAAGTTCTTTAGCCTGATGAATCTAAAATTAAAGTATGTAGACACAAAGGACATGTCTTGCATAAGCAAACTCATACCAACACTGAAGCACAGAGGTGCTCTCCAGCAAAGCTGTCTCCATAAAAACGACCAACATTTGGAGAAAGGTGAGATCTTGATCTCACTGAAATGCTGTAGGGTAAAATGAAACGGGTTGTACATCTCAGCCAGATCTTTGATTCTTAGTGGGGCAGATTTTCTTGAGGGGTGGCTACAACTGTGAGACATCTCACAGAAGTAATTTCAAACAAAATAGCTATTAGAAGGTATTGCATTTTTACATATTCCTTAGGTAATAAACATTTTTGTAAAATTATTTTGCTTAAGTAAATCAAAGTTTATTTCCGGTGTTTAAATGTAATGAATATTAATACATAACAAATGAAACTAGTCAATATCCATAAATCCATAATAAGATTACATAAATCTAACAGTAAAGAAAATATCTTAATTGGTGGATTTTATATGAGAGGAGCAGGTGGCATACATTGGTGCTTATGTTTTTATTTTTTTTTTATTAAACAAAAGATCTGAGGAACCCAACTTTTAAACATGTTGCATTGATTGATACACAAAAGTTCAGGCATGTGAACATCACACACAAAAGGTGACCTAATAAATCACCAAAAAGTATTATATGAAAGGAATTTTGAGCATTAAATAAATACATTTCACAACCACATTTCAGCCTATTTATTCATGCTTGATAAGATGCAAGTTCACAATTTACAAAGTAAAGTTAAAAACTGCTAAATGAAAATTTAACAAGATACTGGATATTACATTCTCTTCTCTTAAGACAAGAGGAACTAACAGAATTTTACATTTTTATTTAATACAATATGTGCATATGTCTTTATAGCAAAAAAAAGTATTGCTACTGATCTACTAAAGTTTCAATCATATGAGACACAGATAAATACCATACATTAAAAATGTTATTTGACTTTTGAAACCCATAAACAGCAAGGAGACATTACGTC
Source organism: Micropoecilia bifurca (assembly GCA_903067075.1). Lineage (NCBI taxonomy): Eukaryota > Metazoa > Chordata > Actinopteri > Cyprinodontiformes > Poeciliidae > Micropoecilia > Micropoecilia bifurca. The sequence goes on along the minus strand of CAEGAF010042758.1, from coordinate 8,616 downwards.
AAAGTTTAAATGAGGAGCAGCTGCAACCATTTATGAAGCAGCACTGTGTGTCAGAAAAGACAAAGGATGACGGTTAACATTTAAGCATCTGACTAGTACAAACAAAAGGAAGCTGACGAAGTTACTATTTCATTTGGTTTTTAGAGTTGAAAACACAGGACGACGGAAACTTGATCTAACGTAGCAACACGATGAAACTTTAAATCCCGGATCTATCCGAGCTGTACATGCAGCTTCCATCCAGAAGCAAGAGAGTCCCAATTTCCAGAATTTGAGAATGCCACAGCCAAAGAAACACTACTGTCCACCTCAGTGGCATGCAGCCTCTATGCCAATGCCCTACTAAGATGTTGCGCAAAAGAACTACAAAGCCCTTCAAAGTCCTTGTTGCTCTAAGTCGTGTCCACAACATCTAAATAAAAAATAAATTATGTTACGCCAGCTGAGAGCTCTAACTTTGCATCCCCAAAATAAGACTGCAGGATAAAGTCTGGTAAAGCAATCATTAAAAAGGAGAAATAATATTTTTATACTGCGGCATCAGGTGTTATTTTCATACTATGAATCCAATTCCCAAAACATATTTCCTTTTTTTCCCAGGCAGGCAAAAACACTTGACAGGATTTAAAATAGTAGCAAATGGCATAATCAGAAGACAGCAGGCACCTCGTGCATTTTTTTTACTAAATCTATAAATATATCACTAGGCCAAACAGAAACAAACTGCTGCTAAAAAAATTATGCCAAACTATCTACATATTTTAATGCCTTGAAAATTAACTTATTTACTTCCTTATTAGGTATACAACTGCAAAGCAACACAAACTCCCACTAAATGAGCATCTAGACACCAGAGCTACAGCCTAATTTCTGGCTGTATATCGGTTGCGAAATGAGCAAACAGGTGGTTATTTCGGAAACAAGTCCTATCTAAACCTGATTTTGATGTTGGTTTAGTCAGCTACTATTTTTATTTGTCATGTGGTCTTCTGCAGAGAACAGGCTCATATTTTTGTATTTATTGTCTTGGGAATAAATTTATCAACTTATTAAAAGCCAGAAAAAACAGTTGAACTTGTGGTTGAGAATTTTAAGAATGTAAGCTTCTATGTAGCTTTAGCAGGTTAAGCGCCAGCGCTAGCACTAGCATGCTACACGAGTTTCTTAATACGGAGGAACAACACATCTTAGCTGTCATGGTCAGGGCCAGAGACATACCTTTTAAAATGGATAGTTGTTTTTCGTGAGGGAAAAGTTCTACATATGATAAGTAGATACAGTACAATATATTTAATAGCTTTAGATACAACAGATTTAAAAGGTTTATTCTGCTTTTAGTCACAATGTTAAAGCAAAAGTCAAACTAGCTGACAAATGTCTTAATACCAGTAAATAACACGTATTAGCTGTGGCTGCCAGGGATAAGGTTTACATGCCACCTTCATATAAAAAGCTCATATTCTGCTTCAACTACACTCAGCTAAAGTCAAACTCACTCGCAAGCTGAGCTTCCTAACCATAAAGCAGCTGTTGCCATTCAACAGTCCACAGCTGGTTGCTTCAGAGCGAGATAAATGGTTTGCATGCCACATCGTCAGAATAAATTTTAAAACATATCAATAATTTTGCGTACCTTCGTCACAACTCATTCCTCTTTTTGTTCCCCTTTTCAGCAGAAAGGGTAAACCGCCTGGGCAAAATGATCAAGAGTTAGAGTTCTTTGCCAAAAGTGGTAGTGACAAAACAAAAGAAAAGAAGAAAAACTGACTTGACTTAATCAAAAATAAACGGGTTCTGCAAATAGAACAACAAGGCTTTATACACGAGATATCAAAATAATTAGGAAATTTCAGCACACATTTGACTTTTTGAAGTTTTCAAAAAGTTTTTCTAACACTTATTTGAAGCAAACTCCTGCTCACAGTAGCCAACATACACTCTTGGTCCTTGTAAAAAAAAAAAGGGAGAAATAAACTTTTAGTGAGGTGAGAAAAATATTTCCATAGTGCAGAGATTGTCTCACTTTTTTTTCCCCCACATTCAGCATTACATAACACACCAAAGGCGTTCTTTTTTTCCTGTCTTTTCTTTCCTAGACGCACTTTAATCCTGTGCATAAAAGGGTGGGGTGAATATGGGTCAGCAGGTTAGGAGTGTCTCAAAGTCAAACTTGTGAAAGAAGAAATCAATCCAGGAAGCTTTCAAACTACCTGTCTTGGCCTCTGTTACATAAGCTCTCAGGCAGCGCGCGCCAGCCCACAAAGTTCCACAGTTTCGCCTTCAAGAGACGTTTTAATACGCGCTAAAAGTAGAGACCCCCCTTTTTTATGTCTAAATTAACCAACCGCGGCGACAGGAGCTGAGGAGTGGGCGAACGCTATTCTTTAAGAGGGAACAAGATCCACGACCATGATGATGATGATTCCTGCTCTCGGTTGCGCGCCTCTGTTTATGGCTAAACCTGTTACATAACCAGCTTACATTCCACATTCACCATATCACATTCTAAATATACCCCTCGCGCGCAGCACAGGAGGAGAGTATGCGCGTGCAAAACCCCCGACGTTCAATGAAATGATTGTCCCACCTACACCGCGCTCGCGTTAGCGCAACGTGAACTCTGCTTGTTGGGAATCGGCAGAGAAATCCTTTATTTCTTTGAACTTGGCCGAGGAGCCCGGTTAGTCTGCATAGTGGAGACAGTGGAGAGGGGGTGTGGTTAAACATACTGTCTTGTACTGTACAACATGGACGGGACGTGATGGATAAATCATGTAAGGAGAACCAGACTTTTCACGGGCTTGGCATATGAGGGCTCGTGCCGCCTCATTGTTAAATCGTATCAGGTTACAAATGATAACAACAATAATATTAATATTAATAATAGTAAAAATGTATGCGAAGCAGCTTCCAGCTGCCGGGGCGCCTTTTTATGCACATTGGAACAGCCTAAATCAGTGGAAACCCAGCGAGGCGACGTTGCGCGAGGCACTGGCGGAGGACACGACCCTACGACCAAACAGACCGGGACTGATCGATAAACTAAGCCCACAGTTTCCCCAAAGTTCACTTTCGACACTTTCGACAAAATAGCGCCGGCCGGAGCGGGCAGGTTGGCCTGTTCGGGCAGGGGGAGCAGCTCCTGTTAGTGGGGGTCTGAGTTCCTGGATAATTAATTAATCTTGCGGTCGGAGTAAATGTGACATCTGTGACCGTATCACTCCCCCCCTCACCCCCCCATGATTTTGGCTGTCAGTGGAGCAGCGCACACATACACACCAACCAAAGCGCTATTTACAATCAAACTGGTCAAATACCCCCGCTCTCATATAAGATATATATATTTTTAAAAAATAAAATAAAGCTACGGGGTAAATTAAAGCAGCGTGCAGTTATTTAGGAGGTTGTGCGATTTGATTTATTTTGAAGTTGGATTAAAATGTGCCTCGATCGGTCCGTCTTCCTCACCCGCCCGAAACTGTCAAATTGCTGCTCGCTTACCTCTGTTGGTGCTTGAGCAGGTCTGCTTTCGAACCGGGGCTGGATGGTCCGCTTTCCGGAGCGTCTCCAGGTTTACCGGGGTTTCCCTGACCGGGGTAGCCGGCTCCGAGGCGCTGTTGCCCGGGTCGCTCGCTGGATCTGGAGGGGACTCCATGTTGATTTTTTTTTTTTCCTCTCTCCTTTTCTCGGCTTCACTGTCAAACTAATGCTAATGCTTCAAACTAATACTCTGCGATCTTGTGAGCTCCGACACTACGTCCTGCTATCTAATTTAGACTAGAAGTAAGAAATGAGAAATGCGAGTCTGTCTGGTGGTGGGTGTGTAGGTTTGATTGTCCACTAGCAGCGCTAGTGAGAGCTCCAGTCATGCAAGCTTAAGAGGGAGAGGTTGTCAATAGCAGAAGAATAGATGGTAGGCCTGAAAGTAATCCAAGCTGATCGACCCTGTGCAGTTTTACATGAGAACTGGGGTAATTTAATGCAACGCTAAAGAATGCATGCATTAAGATTTTAAGTCAAACAAGAATTATACTTTTTTTTGCTTGGACTATACAGTTCTCTTACGTTTAAAACTTAAAAGTTGCTCCAAACTACCACAAAACATCATTACGGAATTATTGCAAGATTAAAAACATTCACTTTAAACATTACACTGTATGTCAAGCTGCAACATCAGTGTAGTGTTTTGCAAAAAACTACACTGTAAATCATTTATTAGCTCTATCTTTGTATTTCTTGTCAAAGATTTTTTTTTTTGTAGCTAGGAACATCTTATCTGGAAAAATTAGCCAAAAGCTGCAGAGGTGCATGAAATATTCACTGCAAATTCCTTTAGTGGGCAATGCCTTTGCAGGCTGAGCCTCGCTACAGCAGTCTGCAGGCTTCTTTCTCTCAGACATGAAACTGCCCATCCTAATGCCCAAGAATTCAAACGGGACTAGTCAGTAGTCAGTTCATTATTTTCATCAAAAATCACCATCATCCTAATCTCCAACATTCCCCCCCCCCCCCCTCCCCCCTGTGGGAGGAGCGGACTGCATATATGAGCAGTCTGCAGGAGCTGATGAAAGAACTCTTCCCCCTTACTCACAGAATAACATGCGGGTCTCCGCTCTTGCCTGATAAAAGAGGGAGCTGACAGCGCTTTGGAGAGAATGCGTTTTAAGATACAATGCTGTCTGTGGCTGCCATCAAACGTCACTCTAGGAAGCGGAATTCATGCACTGCTTGTTGCGCAAAAAAAAAGGAAAGGAAGAAAAAAAGCCCTGCAAGCACCATGCTTTCTGCATGTGATCAGCGGAACCACGCCTCTTCAAAGCGAGGCACGTGGACTTTGACATGGTCCTGCCCTTCAAGCAGAGTCACACAAGTCATGCAAGTGACGAAGCCAAAAGGTTTATCCCCCCTTCAAGACGCGTTTTAAACAGCCGCTTTAATGGCGTGTTGAAGCGAAGAAGTTCACTTCTCACTCGGTTTATGGTTAGAAAAAGAAAAAAAGAAAAAATAATCAGAGTATATCACTTGTGAATAAGCAGTCGTCTTTCAAACAGTTATTTGCTGATCACAAATTGTCTCTGAATTTTCATACAAAAATATGTTCTCACATCCAACCTATTTGAATTTTCATAAAAACATATTTTCAATTGGATTTCTGGTTTTGTTTGGGGTAAACCAAATATCCTTCTGATGAACACATAAATCATCTAGTGAGGATTTTTTAAAAAAAAAAAAACGGTTAAAATTTCACACTCATTTTTGGTAAGTATTAATATTTACAAGTTCTAACAAATAGAAAAATACACCACTTCATTTAAAAAAATAGCCCATTCTTACCTTGTAGAAGTAGTTACTTTTCATACAGTCATGAAAATGGTGCTTATATTGATCATACTTTAATAATAAAAAAATTAAAGAGACTAGAAAAAACTCAATTCTGATAAAATGATATTGAAATAGCAACCTAATAAACTTTAAAATCAATATGCTAACCTTAAATTTCTAATAATTTTGGCAATAAAAGCAGTACTGTAACTTGTTAAAGCTGAATGCAGGATTTATAAATGTATTTTAACAAGGTGCAGTGTAACCCTGACATTCTCAGCTAAGATCCACTGTTTATTTTCAAGCACCGGCTCGAGATTAAGAGAGTCCTCTTTAGAGCGAGTTTGCCTTTAGCGAGTTATGTATCTTTAACTCATCCAGTTAAAGATACATACAATTTTGCTTAAAATCTATTTAAACAGGTTGGTCTTACGATAGTTTTTAAGTCTTGCCAAGTTTATGTATTCACTGACTGTACAACCCATAAACATATCAGTCCTACTGTCCTCTGCTGGACACAGCTCACTATAAATGAGCTTGGCAGCTGATTGAACCAACATCTTCATTCAAATTCTTTTCTAAAATGCTTTTGTAGGATTTGTTGGAAATCATAGAAGTAGATCCACACACCAAGAAGTGTTCTTCTAATCATAACGTCCCAGTGGATGTGTTTTTTTAAATTATTATTATTATTTAAGGGCAGAAGAGAAGGCAACAACTACTTCAGTAAGACGTTTTGTATTTAGAGTTAGAATTTGATCATATTTATGAACTAGTATGCCTAATCAAAATGAAAACAAAAATTTGGCCAAAATGTTCCTACCCTTCAAAAATTGTCTCTTGACAATTGTACTCTTGTCTTTCGCCATCGGTTGAAAGACAGGATAAATCCGAGACAGGTCGCCAGTCCGTTGCAGTAATTATAGGCCATTACTGCTACTACTCAGTAAAATCATTCAGAGTTTGAATTAAAGATAAACCCTAAAATGTCTTTAGTGGCATTATGAATGAAACACATATATTGGGAGGATATGCATATGGTGATGTTTACCCTGACACATTGGCTGCATTCATCTAGCATTTTAACTAAGGACAACAGTGATGATTCAAAGTACTGTGAAAAACCGTTATTGTCAGATTAAATATGAATGATCAAGCAGGTGAAAAATGAAAGTGACAAGTGTATTAGCAATAGAAACTGGCTCTGTCTTTCTCTGTGCCCCAAATTTGAATGTTCACCTCCAACCTCTATCAACATGTTGACAGCATAATAAAACCTCTGCAATATGGCATTTGGTTTTGGTTTGTCACACCAACAGAAGGAATGACTCCCCTCTGGTCACCCTTTTCAAAATTTCAGTAAATGTTCAGGAGTGGATGGATGTGTAAGTTGCACACTTGAGAGTAAAGTAACAATGAAAAACCAGTAGTAATCCTCCTTATGAAGATCTTGTCACATTCATCCCTTGGAATGTTGGCCATTTTATTATCAAATGTTGCTTAAGCTTGTTGAGGTCTGTTATCGTTCATTTCCCGTGGTTCTACAGGAGCCTCCAGTGAGTTTGGGGTTATCTAGGAACTTGGATCTTTGTCTCTGTTGTAGATTTGATTGTTTGCTTGGGCGTACTATAGTGAAAGATCCAAAAAGGGGATAATGCTGTCAGACAGATAGCCTCTTACTTTTATCCAGAATAACTTGCGATAAAGATAATTCGGTATCAGTGTCTGGAAAGAGTCTTGTGACTGATAACCTAATCATCAAACCCCATCACTGTGTCTTTAGTTGTTTAACAGTGCTGTTAGAAATTAGGTCCAACATTTGGTCTTCTCTGTGCAAAGCGCATTATCATAGCAGTCTTGGGGTCTGTCCAGGTGCAACTACTCAGATTTAGGCTATCAATTTTATGTTAAAGAAAGCTGCTGGTCATAGTTCCAAACAAGCCATATGTTTTTAGTCTCTCTCTAGTTCATTAATTTAAAAATGTAACACTTTAAAAGAGGCCTCCACAAAATCTGAGATATATGTGGGGAGTTTTTTTCGAAGTTACTCTATGTAAGGCCTCTAAGAGACCACATGGTGAATATACAAGGTTTAGCTGTTGTGCTCAATATTTGTATATTTCTCACTGTCAGAATAGATTAATTGAATTGTATGAAATCCCTCCATTCAGTTCCTTTCTACATGATTTAGCTGATTTCTTTCCAGCTTGACACTGTGACAGCACACACTGCATCAGATCAAACTCACACAAAAGCTATAGTAAATCTATAGGCTCTCTCATTTGTTGATGACCAATCAATATTTGCTACTAACCCTTGTGATTATGTTGGAAGAATAAGAATAAACAATGCTCTTTTTGCAAAGGTGTTACTGAACCTTTGCTGATGTTTTTTGTCAAATACATGGCTCCTAATGTCACATTTTCTAAAATACTTTTCTTTAAACATAGGACAGTATAAATTACTTGTTACATTTTAAATTTAGAACAAATGCAATATATCAAAAATGTCTTGTTTCTCTTGCATATTTTGCGAGTTTGCTCGGTTTGTTGCGACAATTGTCAAGGATCAAACTTTCATCTAATCTGTTCATCTCAAGAGAACAAATCCACCGAATCTTTGCAGAAAGTACAGCACATTAAATAATAAAAAATATGAAATGTCAAAAGGAATCAATTTTCATGTTTCCATTACAGCCCTCCTGCATGTAAGTCATCAAGATAATCATGATGTAACTTTTGGAGCTGTGCTGTGCTGAAGGCTGGCTTTTTGAAAGAAAGCCAGAATGAATATCTTACTGCCAAGTGAAGAGGCCAACTTTCATTCCTTCTGCTCAGCTTCGGTTCCTCCAGATCTCCCTGACCTCCTGACTCACTGCAGTATGACAGCATGGACCCCAGATTCAAACGTATCGCCTGTTGCATGGTCAGCAACAAGGCTGGAAAAGTAAAACCTCGGTCAAAGTCATCTAAAAAAATGAGTGAAACGTGCAAAAAATGTGAAACGTGAAACGTCTTTGGTACCCGAATTATTGAAAAAAAAAAACATGAAAAAATGTGTCCCTGCAGAAAGACAGTGATCAGAGGAAACTGAAACTTAATGCTCTGGCATACATGTGAAATGATACATGTGTGGGAAAACTAAAAGAAGATTGGGTAAATATTTTTTGTCTGTGAAAAATTTGCCCACAGACAGGGGCGGATCTAGAAAAATATTTATGGGGTGGCAAGGGTGGAGGTGGAGGGGTTTGTGTGTCCCAATGATCCTAGGAGCTATGCTGTCTGGGGCTTTATG